>CANIUD010000118.1:265000-525000 GCA_947470075.1 Closterium sp. Yama58-4 | reverse complement strand
GCCCGCGCGTCGCGCCCTGCTGCAGCACGCGCGTCGCGCCCTGCTGCCTTAAACAGCGCGCGCCCTGCTACCCGCGCAGCCCAGGCCGAGCCGAGCCGCCCTACCCGACCCGATCCGCCCTCCTGCTCGTGCTACTACTGCTGCTGGTGGAGGTGCTGCTAGGAGTGCTAGAGGTGCTGCAGCCTAGACTCACCGGGCCGCTCTACTGCTCTTACTGCTGTTGCTGCTGCTCGTGCGCCTCCTCGCTTACCCGCTATGACTTCCCTTCGTAGTAGCGGTGGGAGTGGTGACGGCGGTGGTGGCAGCAGTGGGAGTGGTGGCGGCCGTAGTAGCAGTCGCTGTGGAGCTGTTCGGTGGGGAGTGTCTGGCGCTGGCCAGATGCAGCTGCAGCGGCGTCCGCGCGAGACCCTTACGCCCCAGCAGCTTCGTGAGTGGTACGTCAGGGGGTGTGCTGGCGCGACCGTCGTGGCAGTCGCGGTGGAGCTGGTCAGTGCGGAGTTCCTGGCGGTGGCCAGATGCAGCTGCAGTGGCGCCCGCGCGAGACCCTTACGCCCCGGCAGCTGCATGAGTGGTACGCTCAGAGTTGGGGGTGTAGGACTACTGCTCGCTGCCCGTACGTCATTTGCACAGGTGATCAGGCTGGTCAGACCTGCGGGACCGTTAGTCACACAGAGTCCCGCTGCTTCTCCCGTCTGAGCGACGCTTGGCGAGCACGGTTTGGCGACGAGGCTGAGCTACCTTTCTGGCTAGAGCTGCTTCGAGACGGAGTAGATATATTTGCTCTAGACTATGACGCTATCCTTACTGCCATGTATGCTCTGACTGGTACTACTGAGGGTGACTGTTACCTGTGTGTGCCCCCTGACCCTGGTATAGCAGCTGCTGCTCTAGGTGCTAATGAGTCTGCTCTCTCTGGTACTGCGCCTACTGAGGCCTTGCACACCTTCACGCTTGACTCAGGTGCTTTCCGCTGTTTCTTTCGCGATAGTACCACAGTCACTCCCCTCCCTGCACCTGTCCCTGTCTCACTGGCTGACCCCTCTGGGGGCCCAGTGCTTGCACGGTCCACTACTGTGCTTCCGTGTCCGGCGGTCCCGTCCGGTGAGCTGTCAGGTCTCCACATCCCCTCGTTCTCTACGAACCTGGTGAGCAACGCCGTCCTTCAGGATCATTGAGTTGACACCTTTACTCCTGGGGGACAGCGTGTGGCGATATGTACGTGCTCCACCTGGCCACGTTCACACGTGCGCCAGGGTCCAGTCTGTACACCCTCACCACTGTGTCGCGCTTCAACCCTGTGTCTCCTCAGCTGTACGCGTCCGCTCAGGTAGCTACCCAGTGTGAGTGCCGCCGCCTGTCGCACGACACTCTCATGTGGCACCACCGCCTTGGTCACCCCTCTCTACCCCGCCTTCGTGGCATGCACTCTCGCCTCCTGGTCTCTGGTCTTCCCAGGTCTCTGCCCGCCCTCCCTCCCTCGCCTGCGCCGCCCTACATTCCTTGCGTCGAGGGGCGGCAGCGCGCCGCTCCTCACTCCTCCTCGTTCCCTCCCACTGAGGCTCCACTGCAGACTCTCCACCTAGACGTGTGGGGCCCAGCCCGCGTCCAGGGGCAGGGCCGCGAGCGGTACTTCCTGCTGGTCGTCGACGACTACACGCGTTACACCACGGTCTTCCCCTTGCGCAGCAAGGGTCAGGTCCCTGATGTTCTGATCCCCTGGATCCGCGCTGTTCATCTCCAGCTCCGCGAGCGGTTCCAGTCGGACTTTCCAGTCCTGCGTCTGCACTCTGACCGAGGTGGTGAGTTCTCCTCCGACCTCTTGCGAGCTTTCTGTGAGGAGCACGGCATCCGCCAGTCGTTCACGCTTCCGGCCTCTCCGCAGCAGAATGGGGTTTCTGAGCGCCGCATTGGCTTAGTCATGGAGGTCGTTCGTATCCATGATCCATGCGGCTGCCCCCCATTTTCTGTGGCCGTTTGCGGTCCGATACGCCGCGCATCAGCTCAACCTCTGGCCTCGTGTCTCCTTGCCGGAGACCTCGCCCACACTGCTGTGGACAGGGGAGGTTGGCGATGCGTCGCGCTTCCGGGTCTGGGGTGCTCGTGCCTTTGTCCGCGATACCACCGCGGACAAGCTCTCCGCTCACGCCATTCCCTGTGTCTTCCTTGGTTTTCCCTCTGACGCGCCTGGCTGGCAGTTTTACGACCCCGCCTTTGCCGGTCCCCTTTTACTGTCGTATCTTAACGTCGTGTCTTTGCGTCTCAGGACGTCACCTTCGACGAGTCGGTCCCCTTTTACCGTCTCTTTCCCTACCGCATTGCCGCTCCCCCCCCCCTCCGCTCTTTCTCGCTCCAGGTCCTCCCCAGGTAGACCCCCTCCCCGCGCCAGGTCCTGCTCCTTCAGGTGTTTCTCAGGTAGACCCTCCTGTGCCTGAGCCTGTTGAGGTCACTGGTGACTCAGGTCCTGCTGGAGGTGGTCCTGCTCGGGGTGTTGTCTCTGGGGTGCTTTGCCTGGGGGTGCTTCGTCAGGGGGTGCTGAGCCTGAGCGTGCGGAGCCTAGGGGTGCTGAGCCTGGGGGTGCTGAGTCTGGGGGTGCTGAGCCTGAGCGTGTGGAGCCTGGGGGTGCTGGGCCTGGGGGTGCTGAGCCTGAGCGTGAGGAGACTGGAGGTACTACGCCAGGGGGTGCTGCGTCTGGGGGTGCTGAGCCTGAGCGTGAGGAGCCTGGGGGTGCTGAGTCTGGGGGTGCGGCGACTGAGGGTGCTGACACTGCTGGTGCGCGGTCTCCTTGGAGTGGCCGCCTTCGTCCGCGTGCGCCTCTCTCCCCACAGCAGCTGCACGAGTGGTACGCTCGCCGTCAGGGTCGCGCTGCTGGAGCTCGGGGCTCTGCCGCTGGAGGCGCTTCTGCTGACGTCCCTGGAGCTGGGGGTGCCGGTTCAGAGGGTACTGGGGCTAGAGCGAGAGGTGCCGACGACGCTGGAGCCGCTGGGCCTGAGGACGCTGGAGCTGGTGGTACTGCTGACCCTGCCGCAGGAGGTGCTGTTGGAGCTGCTGACACTGGAGCTGGGAGTACTGCGGGTACTTTGTCTGCTGGAGGTGCTGGAGCCGCTAGACCCGGAGGTGCTCGTACTGGAGGTACTAGAGCTGCAAGGGCTGGAGGTGCTGCGTCTGGGGGTGCTACTGCTGGAGACCCTGGGACTGGAGGTGCCGGTTCTGGGGGTGCTGCTGCTGGAGACACTGGGACTGGAGTTGCCGGTTCTGGGGGTGCTGCTGCTGGTGGCACTGGCGCTCGAGGAGCTGGAGCTGGAGGGTCTGGAGGTGCTGGAGCTACTGGTGCTGGTGGCACTGCTGCGCAGCGACTGTTCTTCTCTCCGCCGTCGTCGTCGTCTCTGCCGCCTCCTGACACAGTGCTTCGCCAGGTTCTTACCCTGCCGTCTTCCACTGGCCTACCGTTACAGCCAGGTTCCCCCCACTGCCTGCTCCCTCTCCTTACACTGAGCAGACAAGCGGTGTTACTGAGCGTCGCAAGTCTGCGTCCCGTCCTGTCTCGCCTGTTCCCTCTGGTCACACTGGTCGCACTGGTCGTGTTAGTCGTGAGCGTCCTCCTCCTGTCCCTGGCACGCACATTATGGCACTTCGTCCTTCCTCTGTTCCGCAGCCTGTTTCTCTGCCGTCTCCTCCTGCGTCCTCTTTGCCTGCCGTTCCGGACCCTGTGTCCGACCAGTTTCGTGCTGAGCACCCTACTGTCACGCGTCTGCTAGCCACTGTTGTCACTGACCCGTCGTTTGAGTCTGCTGCTGCGTCTGCCTTAGTCGCTGAGCTTGTTGACTTTGCTGCTGCCTGTCATCTAGACTACGCTGCTAGCCTTGTTGCTGAGTCTGAGTCTGTCTGTCCTCCGTCCGTCGGGGGTGAGTGTGCTCTTGGCACGGACGTCCTTGAGGACAGACACGAGGACCTTGAGTGTCTTGCAGCCGCTGCGCCTCATCTCGTGGCCATGCTGCTTGCCCCTGAGGGAGACCCGGATGCTGTAGACATCCCGACCCCGCGCTCTTACGCTGAGGCGATCGCGGGTGAGTACTCCTCTCAGTGGCAGGTAGCCATGGACGCAGAGATGGCATCCTGGAAGTCCAGAGGCACCTCGTGAGTGGCACGAGACACTGAGGACGACACTTGCGGCTCTTGGGTTTGCTCCTTCGATTGCTGACCCGTCGCTGTTTCTGCGCACCGACACTTCGCTGCCGCCGTTCTACATCCTCGTATACGTCGACGACTTGGTCTTTGCCACTGCTGACACTGAGGCTCTCGCACTGGTGAAGTCGGAGCTGCAGAAGAGACACACGTGCACAGACCTGGGTGAGCTGCGCAGCTACCTTGGCTTGCAGATCACCTGGGACAGAGCACGCCGCACCATCACATTGACTCAGTCACACATGGTGCAGCAGGTCCTTCAGCGCTTCGGCCGAGTGGTCCGTACCCAGAGCTAGTGGGCTGCCTCATGTACCTGATGACCTGCACACGACCTGACCTTGCGTACCCTCTTGGCCTTCTGGCTCGCTACGTGGCTCCTGGTAGGCACCGAAAGGTGCACTGGGAAGCTGCGAAGAGGGTACTGCGCTACCTGTGCAGTACATCAGGCATGGGGCTCGTGCTTGGAGGACGGGGTGACGTTGTCCTCACTGGACACTCTGACGCTTCTTGGGTTGACGACCAGGCTACGCAGCGGTCGTCACAGGGTTACACCTTCAGTCTTGGCTCTGGCTCTGTTTCTTGGCGGTCTACACGCTCGTCTTCTGTTCTCAGCTCTAGTTGTGAGGCTGAGATCTACGTCACAGCCATGGCTGCACAGGAGTTACGCTGGCTCACCTACCTGCTGACTGACTTGGGAGAGCGGCCTCGTTCTCCTCCAGTTCTGTATGTTGACAACAAGGCCGCCATTGCCTTGTGTCAGGAGCACAGACTGGAGCACAGAACGAAGCACATCGCTCAGCGTTACTTCCTGGCTCGAGAGTTGCAGCAGCGAGGTCAGCTTCGTCTTGCTCACGTGGCCACTCGGGCCAACACTGCTGATATATTCACCAAGGCACTTCCGTCTGGTGATCATCAGCGCTTCTGTACCTTGTTAGGCCTTGTACCTACGTTTCCACACTTGCTGTAGGCTTTGCTTGTACTGTGATCTATATACATATACCTGCATGCTTGCTCTTGCTAGGTAGTGATCACTGTGCAGTTCGTGTTGCATATATACCTCTGCATGTGGACTGGCCTTGTGGCCCTTTGCTTGTGCTCAGTGTGTGTGGTGACGTTGTGATCCACCCTGAGCTTGCTTTGCTTTTCTTGACTGGTCTTGTGACCCCTTATTCTCCCCCACTTTGCCTATGGGGGTGTGTCAAACTATATATACATGTATAGTCTGTAGGCTGTAGTGGGGTAGCCCATATGGGGTACAACCCAATGTTAGGGTTTATATTTGTACCCCACCTTCCTGCCTAGTTTATTCATTCCTGCCTAGATTTCTGACAGCTTCTGCCATTCGAGTTTAGGGGGCCTGACAGCCAGCCAACTGGTGAGACAGACAGTTGCATTCTTCTCCCATTAAGGAATACCGGTAGTGGTAATCTTGTGACAGCAGACACTGGGAAGGAATAATTTATTACTGAGGCAGCGCATACATGGAAACAAGGGATACGATACATGCAACATCCGGTAACAGCATGCCCGCCTGACCCATTGCTCATTGATCCGAATCAACAGCACCCACATTACCACAAACTGCCCCAATTCGCAAAGAACCCGAGCATACACATCCCACAAAACAGAAGGCCTTTTTAATGCTGCTGCTGCAGCTGCCGCCAGACCCAGCCCCTCTTAGAACTGCCGCTTCTTGCAAGCAGACGAGGTGCAGTCGAGGTTGGGCGGCAGGATGACAAACGTGACGCCATGCGCCGCCAGATTCTCCGTGAGGCCGGCGTTGGGCACGCTGAGGGGAGAGGCGAACTTCATGGGGGGCACGGACTGGAAGTAGACCTCGTTGGGCTTGGCAGTCTTGTTCAGCGGCAGGTTCTGGTTCAGCGTGGGGAAGAGCGTGAGCGGCGCCGCGTCGAGGAGCTCCTGTGTGGTGTAGCGGCCCTTAAGCACGTGGTAGCGCAGCACGCGGCGCTTCTGCTTGGGCGTGAGCGTGTTCCACTGCGTGAGGTAGCGCCAGTGCCCCACGTTGGTGGGGATCAGCAGCGTTGCCGGCTGGTCTATGTACAGCTGGCCGGATTGGTCTGCTCCACGTGGAAAGGGGGGAGTGAGGGAGGAGGGGTGAGAGTTGAGGGAGGAGGGCACGGGGAAGAGAAAGAGCAAGGCAGGAAGAGGTTGGTACAATCAAAAAGGAAACTGAGGGGTTGAGTGACTAAGACTCGGATCGCTGACACAGTGTGGTAAGCTACGAGAGATGTCCTTCTGAACGGGCCTGATTGAACCAGTCAGAAACGGCGAGAGCAGGTCCGAAAGGGTCAGTGAACGAGATGGAGGGTTGGGGGCTTACAGAAGTCGGTGGAAGTCTGAGACAAGAGGTCAGACGGGGTCAGAAGGGGTCATACGTGGTTGGTAAGGGTCAGTGAACGAGAGGGAGTTCAAGCTCTCAGAAGTGGGTGAGGATCACTAAAGTCAGGAGTAAGGGTCAGTGAGCGAGATGGCGGGCTGGGTGGGAGGGAGCTCACAGAAAGAGGTTGCGAGGAATCAGTGAGATGTTGGATTGGTAGGGAGCTCACAGAAGTCGGTGAAGATCTCGGAGAAGGCGGAGAGATAAGTCTGCTGCGACACCTGCTGGAGGATCGACTCCGTCTGCGCCTCCCAGTCCACCTGCCCCTCCGCCTGCGCCTTCAGCAGCGCGCTGCTGCTCAGCAGAGACATCACGAGGAGTGCTGCGATGCCGCTGGCGAAAACCGCCCTCGGGGTAACCGCGTTTCGCGCCATGCTTCCTCCGAGAGGGAAAAGGAAACGAAGTAGAAACGTCGAAGACGCGGACGATAGTGAAAGAGGGCCACCAGGTACGATGATCAACTGAGAACGAAGGAAGATAAGAATGGTGTGAACAATAGGGCCTACTCCTGCCAGCTTTATAGCGCCAGGCTCCGTCCCCCGTCTCCCTCTCTCCTCTTCGCCCCCCTTCCTCCGTCATCCCGACTCGACTCAACTCGACGAGTCTCCAAGGCTCGGAGCCGGCGCCAGCGCCGCGCGGCATGGGCGGTAAGCGGCGGTGCGACTCGAATCGACGCAATAGCTTCTCGGTCCAACCATATCCTATTCGCCCTCGAAACGGCTTGCAAGCTCGAGGCGCAAGCTTCCGTTAGAAGACTGAGGTAGTACGTGTATCGAGCACACGGAATGAGGTAGGTGAGAGAGATATCGGACAGGTGCAGATCATCTCCTGCCACCGCTGCTGCTGGAGAGAGCCAGCGGTGATGCCTCCGTCTTATAAGACGGTTTCCACGGTTGGTGGATGTAGCATCAGTTGCGTTGACTCGACAACGCAACTACTTCAGAACGCCATTGCTAGGATCGGGAGCAACGATCACTATTCGACGCTTCAGCGTCCAGGTGGAGGGTTCGTGAGTCGCCTCAACAAAGGGTCCAGGTCGAGATGGCGGAATCTCGGCAAGCTTCTGCAGCTGCAAGTTGGTTGCGAGCTCGTACCAGGCGACGACGCGGCGGCGGCGGATCGCAGTGGGGGCGGAAGCGGAAAGCAACCTGGAACCCCATAATGGGCGGAGAATATGGGTGTGCTTCACGGGCAAGAGATGTGAGTGAGTCTAGGGTCAGGAGCAGCACAGGACCACAGCAATTCAACTAGGCAACCAGAGAGCGGCACCGGTGGGGCGATAGTGCCGGTTGGTATTCCTCTCCGTCCATCCTCGTTTCAATCATATCGCCGGGGTCTGTGGTCTTCTCCAGTTTTGCTATTGGGTAATATGTTATCTCAGGCATCCTTACCATCAAATTGTAAGGGCAAAGGTGAATGCTTGAATGCGGGATAACCTAGTTTTAGCGACTAATGCCATAACAACAAATATAGCATTTTTTACAAGTTGTTGATCGTTTGCATAAAGATGGATAAAAGGAAATCAGTGAACCCTAAACCTGAAACCAGTTTCCCATATATCAAAACACTGCAGCAGGCGGTCAAATCACATATTGGAGGAGATGGCAGCGAGTCGTCTCCTTGTAGCATTTGACACAGCGATCTGACCTAAACCCTCCGTGCTTGAGGGCGGGCGCATGGCAATCGGCTGGTAGTGGCGGAACCACTCCCCGATGTAGCACTGCTCACACGTGAACACACAGAAGAGACACGCCAGGGCACGTAGGAATGAAGGTCACTTGAAAAACACAAGTTTCCAAGACGCAAGTGATAAGTCAATGCAAGGGAAAGCGAGACAGCCAAGGTACTGCTCCATGTGTGCAGTGATTGTGTGGACTGAGGTAACTTAGTGTAACTGAGGCACTGATGTGCTGTCACTCTAACATGGCTGCTTCTAATGTTGACATGTTGATATGTCACCTGCAGCAGCATACCGGTTACAGAGTACATTCCCTGAGAGGGCAGGACGCCTGTAACAACGCACCTCCTGGGGGCGCATGATGCGCGTGTCAGGATCGTCGAGTGACTCCTTCCAGTGCGCCAGGTACCCCACCATGCGCGGAATGGCAAACAGCACTGGGAAGAACTCCGTTGGAAAGCCCAGCGCACTGCCGCGAGGGAAGGTGGTGCGGATGGGGTGGGAAACGGGGATGGGTTTGGATTGGAGTGGTGAAATGTATGGTTCAGGGCGCACACGGCCTGACAGGCAGGGCGGGACTGACCAGTAAATGAGGTCCGGGCGGAAGTCAACGTTGGGGTAGAGCTTGTACTTGATGAAATACTCGATTAGGGTTCAAGGCACCCTGTTGTAATGGCACACTCATGGTGTGACTGGCATGGCATGACATGCAGGGCGCAAGTGGCAGGGCATGTGTGGCATGGCATGGCGTGTCTGGCATGGCATGGCGGGACTGACCGGTAGATGAGGCCGGAGTAGAAGTCCACGTTGGGGTAGAGCTTGCGCTTGATGAAATACTCGTCCGACAGTGCTGCCTGCTCCAACGCCACTGCCACCTGTGCAGCACACAAGCACACGGTGTCAAGGGAATGAACCAGGGAGCTGCATGGGTCAGCCCAGTAGGGAACTGCACATAAAGAAAGAGCCCATAGAGGTCAGAGGATACCAATCCTCAATGTACAGGGATAGTAACTGGAACAGGAAACAAGATTGCATAGAGATCACAGGAGGAGAAAGGCACGCACCTCAATGAGCGGGTCACGCCGCACCCCACATTGGAGAAGACCTCCTTGGCGAGCCCGCGGATGACCTTGACCCTGGGGTCATGGTTCTTGTACACACGGTGCCCAAACCCTGACATGCTATCCAAAACAATCCACAATTTTCCCGTTTAAGAGTCACCCACCGTCGCTCCCCTCCCAGCACACCTCAATAAGCGGGTCGCGGCCCACAATGGAGAAGACCTCCTCGGCGAGCCCGCGGATGACCTTGGCGCGCGGGTCGTAGTTCTTGTACACACGGTGCCCAAACCCCGACATGCGGCGCTTGCGGTCCTTGACGCCCTGGATGAACTCGGGGATCTTGTCCGCACTGCCTATCTCGCTCAGCATCTTCAACACCGCCTGTGGTACGAAAATGCATTTGAAATAACAACAGAAGGAGAAATTCTGTGGGGAAACCGAGGGGTAGAGGGGAGGAGGAGAGGTCAAAAGCATTCGGTAAAGAAAGCTACATTGTGGTAAACATGGTGAGCGCGAGTGCTTGTCCCTTGCTAGCATCCAGAAATTGTGACTCACCTCATTGGCACCACCATGCAGCGGGCCGTACAGAGCACCAGTAGCTCCTGCCAATGCCGTGTACACATCCACTCCACTGCACAACGAATGCGAGAAAAGGGGGAGGGGGGAGGGGGGGGAGGACGAGAGCAAGGAGAACGTCAACCACAATTGATCCAACAACTCTTGAAGGGGGGGAGATTGTGGTAAGCATGGGGCGAGACAATGAGAGAGACAAGCAGCAGGTAGTTGTGGGAAGTGACGGGGAAGCAAGCAAGCAATACCTGGAGGCGAGGTGGCGAGCAGCAGCAGTGGAGCAGTTCATCTCGTGCTCGGCGTGCAGGATGAAGAGAATGTCCACCGCCCTCGCCAAGCGTGGGTGCGGGCGGTACGAGCGGTCGCCCCTGGTGCACACAGCAGAGCAAAGAGATGGTGCATATGCGTCAAGCACACAGCACACAGCACACGGACCCCAACCGACATTTTGACAGCTATCAGCAGGAAACCGAGTTTCGTAACTGTATCAGATGCTGATTCGATGGCTTCTTAGACAGGGCTACAGCAAAGGGTGCTCACATGGAGTCCAGCATGTAGAGGAAGTTCTCAGCATACGACAGGTGGCCTGCTGGCGCCACAGAGTTGACTTTTGAGTTGACTTAGAAGTTGACTCTTTCAGCAGAGAGACTCACATGGAGTCGAGCATGTAGAGGAAGTTCTCAGCGTATGACAGGTGGCCTGCTGGTGCCACAGGGGGCCGCCCCGCCATGTGCAGATACGCTGCTGCTGCTATGGTGGGCACCTGGTGTGCGGCGACAAGAGACAACAGGGAACCGAAGATACAATTTATGTGGTTGAAACGACTGTTGAGACGCCTCAGATACGCAGCTGCTGCTGCCATGGTGGTAACATGGTGGACCAAGGCAGGAAGAGAACAGGACATGCGAGAAATAACGTTCAGATGGCTGGATCGCACTGTCAGCACCTTACACACACCACACATACTCTGTCCCAGTCATGTGCAGGTACGTTGCTGCGGCTTTTGTGGTGGTGGGCGCCTGGTGGGGAGCGCAGTGTAGCTACGAGACGTACCTTGCCAAGAACTCGCACAATCTGCTTGTTGCGAACGGCCTTGGACTTGTACAGGTCTTGGCCCTGCACAGGGACATGCCGCAAGGCCAGGATGTGCCACATTCAGACATGAATGGGGGCTCTTGAGTTGACTCGACTGCAACCTCTGCGTAATGTAGTGCTGACTGTGTATATTTGAGTTTGTGAGTTAAAAGACTGGACGCGAGTGCAACGGCTGGACCTTATCTTCACATGAATCAGCATGTAGTAAATGAGGGGTGGTTACCCCAAAAAACGTGCACACGCGCGGCAACGCACCTGGAGAGCAGGGTTGGCATCAGCGTGGAAGGAGGAGAGCGCGCAGAGAGCCCCTGTGAGCACGCCCATCGGGTGGCTGTCCCGAGGCAGAGCTGCAATCACCGCCTGGCAGCACGCACGCACGGACACAGGGGGGACAGGGCACAGAAGGGCAGTATCAGAAATTGCTGGTCGGCAGTGCTATTCAGTGCAGACTGCCGGCACATGGGGTTGCTGCAACGTAGGTGGTCAGTAAGAAAATGACATCTCTAACTACTCAATGAAGTTGTCATTCGTTCCAACAAAATAGTTACTATGGCGGTTAACTTCTCAATTCAGAGTGGCTGGTTGATTCGCGAATAGAAGGGGAATGTTTAATTCCTATAACAGTGTGACAAATTCCGTCAACGCACCAGAACACCGTCAGGGAGCGCGGAGTGCTGCATGATGGTCCCCTCCCAGTCCGACAGCTGCTCCTGGGTCGGCAGATTTCCATACACTGCCAGTGTAATGCGCACCATCGTGTTAATGTTCCAAATCTTATTACAACTCAACGGGATCGATAAACCAACAGAGCACCTCATTTTTTTATGCACGACATTACGGTCGTGGCTGGACTTACTGAGCAGGTAGGCCGTCTCAAGGTGGGTGCTTCGCTCTGCGAGCTCCTCAATCGGGTAACCGCGGTATCGCAGAATGCCCTTGTCGCCATCGATGTAGCAGATGGCCGACCGCACAGGTGCGGTGTTTAGATAACCCGGATCGTACAGCTTCAGGCCGTTACCGTCTCCTCCCGCCTTAATCTGAAGCAAAAAAAAAAACACAATAATCACAGGAAATGTACTGCTAATTAGCCAAATCATGGTATAAGGAGGCGAAATAACGGGGTCGCTTAGACGTGTGCGTCGCGACGCGAGATCCTAAGACTGACCTTTTTGAAATCGCTGGCGCGAATGGCGCCGTCCTCGTTGATCTCGAGCTCGTACTTCTTCCCCGTACGCCCGTCGACGACGTGAAGCACGCCGGGACCTCCGCCAGGTGCGGGCCTAACTTCCGCTGAGGTGGGGTTCACGCGAAGCCATTGGCCGTCCTGTCGAACGTCGGATAGAGACAAGTGACCGGCTAGGATGGACAACCGACTGGCTGCGGAATCACGCGACTCCGAACCCATGAGTTCAAACTTTAAAAAAATGGAGACAGATGTCTACTGATAACTTGGTGCGAATCAGATGTCTACCCGATCCAATGCAGTACGGTAATCACGGTAGACAGGCTTCCAGAGATAGCGGCAGAGACCGGACCGTGAACAGGCTCAAAATGCTGTCGGAACTGGAAACTAGGCGTTAGTGAATCACTGATGGCACACATAAGCTCAGAGAGATATATCTATCAAGTCTGTCTGTGAGGCTAGCGAAATCGCTCTGGGCTTGTAGGTGAGACGATTTGGCGGAACGGAATGGCGACGGGATACTGAAAGTTGACGTGGAGCTGGGCCCTTGTGGTCCCACGAATACCAGCAGGAGGAAACTTCTGACAGAATTGGATACCGCGCCGCCTTGGATGTTCTCTCCAGGGCACGTCACTGAAGGGCCATTCCACGCAGGCCAAGGTCCACGCCCAACCCACGTGGAGCACAGCGTGTTACAAACATGCTGGTGGTGATTCGTTATTATGGCGGGGGTGTGTTCCAGCCATAGTGATGGCTAAAGGCAAAGTAAAAGAAACCAGCACAAAAGAAGGGGAGTCCTCAATCGCTTTAGAGAGACATTCTGGAGAAACTACCGGTAGACATCAATATCTCACACTCACTGAATCTGTTCCTCGGACTCAACAACACTCAGTTGTTAGAGTAGTAGACTAGGAATGACTAGATTAGTTCAAGGAGGGGTACAAGGCAAGTGTCGAGAGAAAGGTTGTATTCGTAAGGGGCAACTCATTACAGGCTAAACATATATAAAATATACCTTTGGCACACCCCCATATCCTGAGTGAGATGCATCAAAACGACCATGACAAGCATGTGGTCACAAGACTAATCGAGAGACGCAAACAAAGCTAAGCTCAGGGTGGATCTCAAGATCACCACACAGTCTGAGCACAAGCAAGCGGCCACAAGGCCAGTTCACATGCAGAGTTATAAAAGCACAAACAACACAGTAATCACAACCTAGCAAGAGTAAGCATGAATGTACAGTACAAGGCAAAGTCAAGCAGTAAACACATGAAGCAAAGTAGGCACAAGGCCTAGAGCAATACAGAAATGTTGATTATCACCAGACATGCCTTGGTGAGGCCACGTAAGCAATGCGAAGCTGACAACGTTGCTGCAACTCTCGTGCAAGGAAGTAACGCACAACGATATGCTTCGTTCTATGCTCCAGTCTCTTCTCCCCACACATGGCAATCATGGCCTTGTTGTCAACGTACAGGACTAGAGGAGAACGAGGCCGCTCACCCAAGTCGGTCAGCAGGTAGGTTAGCCAGCGTAACTCCTGTGCGACCATGGCCCCCGCGTAGATCTCAGCTTCACAACTGGAGCTGAGAACAGAAGACGAGCAGGTAGACCTCCAAGAAACTGAACCGGAGCTAAGATTGAAAGTGTAACCCTGTAACGACCGCTGTGTCGCCTGGTCGTCTACTTAAGAAGCGTCTGAGTGTCCAGTGAGTACAACTGAACCCCGTCCTCCAAACACGAGCCCCATGCTCGATGTTCTGCACAAGTAACGCAACACCCTTTGTGCAGCCCGCCAGTGCTCTGGTCGGTGTCTCCCGGGCACAACGTAGCGCGCCAGGATGCAGAGAGGGTACGGGAGGTCTGGTCGAGTGCAGGTTATCAGGTACATGAGGCAGCCCACAAGCTCTGGATACTGACCACTCGGCTCTACAGACTCGTCCGAAGGTGGAGCTGAGAGCGAGTGACCTGTAGGCAGAGGAGTGGACTGTGGCGAGGAGAACCGAAAGCCGAAGTGCTGAAGGACGTGGTGCACCATATGTGATTGAGTCATAGTGATGGTGCGCGGTGCTCTATCCTAGGTGATCTGCAAGCCAAGATTGTTGCGCAGCTCACCAAGGTCAGTGCAGGTGTGTCTCTTCTACAGCTCCGCCTTCACAGGGGCCAGTGCCTTAATGTCAACAGTGGCAAAGACCAAGTCGTCGATGTACACGAGGATGTACAACGACAGTACAGAACAGTCGGTGCGCAGAAACAACGACGGGTCAGCAGTCGAAGGAGCTAACCCAAGAGCCGCAAGTGCAGTCCTCAGTGTGACGTGCCACTCGCGGGGTGCCTGATAGAGACCGTAAACTGGCCGTTGGAGGCTCCACCCTCAGGAAACGACCCAGTGAAGCCAAATGGGCGGCGCAGCCAGATCTCGCCGTGAAGGCTGCCCTGCAAGAAAGTTGTGCTGAAGTCAAGCGAGTGGAGCTCGTAGTCACGCTGTGCTGCTATGTGCAGTAACACCCGAAGAGTGGTCATCTTCGGGATGGGGGAGAAGGTCTGGAAGAACTCGACCCCCTGTCTTTGACTGAAGCCTCGTGCAACATAACCCGCCTTGATGACAGACAGAGAACCCGGCGGTCGCTTCACTCGGAAGATCTACATGCCATCGACTATGTTCGCCCCAGGTGGGAAAGCTACATCGACGTAGGTTCATGTAGACTTCCAGGAAGCCATCTCTTTATCCATAGCTGTCTGCCACTGAGAGGAGTACTCACCTGTGATTGCCTCTGCGTAAGAGCGCGGGGTGGGGATGTCTACAACATCCGGGTCTCCCACAGGGCAAAGTTGCATGGAAGCGAGATGAGATACAGTAGCCGAAAAGCACTCGAGCTCAAATTGCCTGTCCTCAAGAACATCAGTGCCAAGTGCAAGCTCACCCGCGACGGACAGAGGATAGTCAGACTCAGACTCAGTAACAAGACTCGCGACGTAGTCTAGACGACAGGTAGTAGCGAAGTGAACGAGCTCAGTGACTAAGGCTGATACAGCAGTAGACTCAAAGGAAGGGTAAGTGATGAGGGTGGTCAGGAAACGCATGACAATAGGATTAGCAGCACGAGCAAGGTCAGACTCAGGGTCAGGAACGTCAGGAAAGAAGGACTCGAGAGGAGATGGTAGAGAAACACGCTGTGGAACAGAGGGAAGACGCAGTGTCATAGTGTGCGTGCCGGGGACAGGTGGAGGACGAGGACGAGGAACGGGACGAGCACGACGAACAGTGCGAACAGGCGAGGTAGGACGAGACGCAGGCTCACATCACTCGGTCGAGGAGTGTGGCTGCTCAGTGTAACGAGAAGGAGGAGGCAGCGAGGAGTCCGGCAGTAACTATGTTTGAGACGGGTCAGGCGGTGGACACAGTAAGGGAGGAGTAAGGCCAGTGGAAGACGGAAGAACCTGGCAAACCGCCGAGCCTGGTGGTGGTAGTGACTAGCTACAGCATGAAAAACGGTCGCTGCTGTACAGTACCCACAGTACCAGGGCCTCCAGCTCCAGCACCAGCACCTCAAGCCCCAGTACCTCCAGCACCTCCAGCATTAGTACTTAAAGCTGTAGTGCCTCTAGCACCGTCAGCTCTAGTAGCTCCAGCACATCCAGCACCTCCAGCGCCAGTACCTCCAGTCCCAGCGCCTCCAGCACCTCCAGCACCTCCAGTACGAGTACCTCTAGCTCCAGTGCCTCAAGCGCGAGTACCTCCAGCTCCAGCGCCTCCAGAACCAGCAGCCCTAGCACCAGGACCTACACCTCCAGCGCCTCTAGCACCTCCAACGCCAGTACCTCAGTCCAAGCGCCTCCAGCACCTCCAGCTCCGCCACCAGAGCGGAACCGGCGAGCAACCTACTCGCGAAGCTGCTGTGGCAAGAGAGCCTCCTGCCAACGAGACTGCTGCTGCTATCCACCCCTAGAACCTCCAGCAAGAGCACCACCACCACCACCACTAGGACGCTTAGCACCCCCAGAACCAGCACCCCCAGACTTAGCACCCCTAGATTCAGCACCCCCAGAATCAGCCCCTCCAGTGTCACCACCCCTAGAGGCCGCACCTCCACTGTCACCACCCCTAGAAGCCGCACCTCCAGTGTCACCACCTACAGCAGCACCAGAGTCTACAGCAACAGGCTGAAGTGGCGGCGAAGACGACCGAGGTGGAAAACCAGGAGGGGTCTCCGAGGGCGCTGAGCGGCAAGTAGCCGATGTGTCGTCAGCAGCAGTGTCACCCCTCTCGGCTGGGCCAGAGGTACCATAGGAAACCTCCAAAGGCTCAACCAAGGGGGTTGGGTCAACCTGAGACACACTTGATGGAGTAGGACCCTGTGGGGGGGAGAGGGTCTACCGGGGAAGGACCTGAAACCTGGAAGAGAGGCGGGGTGGGGACGGGGAAAGTGTTGTGCGGGTGGAGACGGTAGAAGCAAACCGACTCGTCAAAAGTGACGTCCTGGGAGGACAGGACGCGGCGCGAGGCAGGGTGGTAAAATTGCCAGGGCGGTGCATCAGTGGGAAAGCCAAGAAAACGCAGCGGAGAGTTTGAGAAAAGAGCTTGCCTGCAGTAGGATCGCGAACAAGGGAGAGCGCGCCTCAGACCAGAAACACCGACTCATCGCCAACCTCCCCCATCCAATGCAAAGTAGGCGAGGTCTCTGGCACAGAGACACGGGGCCAGAGGTTGAGCTGATGCGCGGCGTATCAGACAGCTAACGACCACAGAAAATGGGGAGCAGCCGCATGGATCATGGAGGTGCGAGCAACCTCCATGATCAAGCCAATGCAACGCTCAGCAATCCCAACCTGCTGTGGAGAGGCCGGAAGCATGAACGACTGAGAGATGCCCTCAGCAAGGCAAAAGTCATCAAGGAGACGGGAGGGAAACTCACCGCCTCTCTTAGAGTGCAGGCGCAGGACCGGAAGGTCCTGCCGGAACCGCGCGCTGAGCTGGCGACGGAGAGTGCGGATCCAAGGTATCAAAACACGACGGACATCCGTCTTGCTCTGCAATGGGAAGAGTGTGGTGTAGCGCGTGTAGTTGTCAACAACCAGCAGCAAGTAGTGTTCGCAGTCCGGTCCACTAACGCGGGCGGGGCCCCACACGTCCATGTGGAGAGTCTGCAGAAGAGAAGTGGTCGGAGGGAACGAGGAGGAGTGAGGAGCGGCGCACTGCCGCCCCTCAACACAGGGAAGGCACGACGGTGCAGGTGAGCACGGAAGCGGGAACAGGGACCTGGGGAGGCCAGAGACAAGGAGACGGGAGTGCATGCTATGCAAACGCAGCAGGGAGGGGTGACCAAGACGGTGGTGCCAAAAAGGGACTGGCGCGTGAGAAGTCGACACGAGCAAGACGCAACTTACCGACCCGACGCAGCCACCTGACTCGACGCAGCTACCCGTGCGGACTCAGTGGCCAGTGTGTACAGGCCAGACCCAGGTCTCCGAGTGAACGTGGAAAGGTGGGTGCCAGTCCGTGAGTCCGTACAGATCGCCACAAGCTCACCCCCAGGAATAGTGACAGTGACAAACTGGTCCTGGAGGACAGTGTTACACACCAAGTTTGTAATGAACGAGGGGGGGTGGAGACCGACTGGGGCTACCGGACACAGGAAAACGACGGAGTCACGTGCTACGACTGGGCCCCCAGAGGGGTCAGCCAGAGTGACTGGGACACGTTTGGTGAGCGGTGTGACTGTGGTGCAGTCACGGAAGACGTAGCGAGACGCGCCTGAGTCAAGCGTGAAGGTGTGCAAAGCCTCTGAAGGAGCTGCACCTGTGCTAGCAGGCTCACAGGCACCTAGACTAGTAGCCTCTGCATCACCGTGGACGCATCGCTGGGAAACCCACCCAATAAGCAGCTGAGGCAAGAAGGTGTCCGGCTGACGTTGCTGCTGCTGATGTCCACTCCCAGAACCTTCGCCTCTACTAGCAACACCACCTGTATGAGTAGAGGTACAGGTACCCACAATCGCCTCCTCGACCAGCTGCCGCACCTCTCCTAACAACGGACGGGACTGCCGCTGTGGCCTGGTGGCAAGCGAGAGGGAGGAGTAGTGTCTAACCACAGTGTCATAGAAAGTCTGGGTCGACGTCACCTAGCAAAAGTGGGCCCTCTGGTGGACTGGCAGGTGAGCTCGGTCAGCAAGCAGTGCGACAGTGTCGTGCTCCGTCCACTGTGTGTAGGCAAGGTGGTCCGTCCGGTACCGCCACTGTACGTCCTCTCCAGCGTTAGCAGCAGGCTCAGTGGGAGTCGTGGGGGGCTGAATTGACCCCGACGTATGCTCTAACAGGGAGACGCCGTCTCTAACAAACTGCCGGAGATACCCGCGCAGGCACTCTAGCCACAGCCGTAGCTTGACACCATCCACCTCTCTGCTGCGAAATATGCCAAGCAGGGGCATTTTTTCAAGGGTAAAATACCCTGATTGCCCTTTCAAAAATCCATTTTTTTATGATTACCCTGATTTTGAAAGGTTGGGTGATTCTGTACCCTTTCTTCAAAAGTGTGGAGTTTCTTCTACCCTGACAAAATCAGTGTGCGCTGGTTTTTACCCTTACGTGTCAGAGTACCCTCGCCTCTCCCAGCCCCCCTCTCCCCAATTCCCTAGCACCTTCACAATCCTCCTCATTTCCCTTCTCCCAACCGCTGAGCCCTATTAACCCCCATCCCTCACCACTCCCCACTCAACTCCCCCCGTTTCCCTCGCATCTTCCAGCCCCTCCCCACAATTTCCTTTCCACTCCCAGCCCCAACTCCCCCATTTCCGTTACAAATCAGAGTGGTAAAAAACATACCCTGATTTTGACAGGGTGGAAGAAAAAATACCCTGACAGGCAGGGTGACGCCATCAAGGCACCCTGATTCCCAAGAGTGCCCCAAAACCAAAAATAGGCCCTGATGCCAAGACACTCTCGAAGAAGTTGGCAATCGCCCCATCAAGCTCTCTACTCCATATCGCACTCATCTTTTCAGCAGCATTTTGGATGCCTACTGTTCGCCACCGTCACGTGCCGTTGGGACCTATCATACATCGCAAGCCAAATCGCCTTGTATATGCGTCAATATGCAAGGGCGAACATGCTAGATCTACATCGGGCACCACAATGCTTCATCTATATTGCATTAGAGGGTTAGGGTAAGTATTAAAGTGAGGATTGAGCGTATATTTTATACCGAAACGTGCAAAAGGTGAAGCGCAGTTGCGAGCTAGGCTTTCCAAACTTGGCAGCGAGGCTAGGGCCGGTCATAAAGCATATGTTAACGAAGCCCAAGAAAAAAAAAAAAAAAAAAAAAAAGACCAACCAAGGGAAAAAAAACCAAGGAAAGACGAACCAATGGAAATGACGAACTGCGCTCTCAATTTCGCGCGGCCATCAGACGGGTAAATCGAGAGCAGTATTTACTGTACGGGGGTACTTCGGTGCGCTAGGGTAGTTAATACAAAAAAAAACGAGCCTCAGAACACATATTGGGGTGACGAGGTGGTTGGGATGTGTTGTTGTTGTTGTTGTTGTTGTTGTTGTTGTTGTTGTTGTTGTTGTTGTTGTTGTTGTTGTTGTTGTTGTTGTTGTTGTTGTTGTTGTTGTTGTTGTTGTTGTTGTTGTTGTTGTTGTTGTTGTTGTTGTTGTTGTTGTTGTTGTTGTGTTTTTTTTTTTTTTGGTCGATTTGGGAGGTGCCACACTGGCTGGGGTATACCGTGTTGTGGCAGGCTTTTTTCTTGGGTTGAGGCTGGTGTTCTTGTTACAATCCTAAGTAGGACTTAGCCAGGGATCGGCTCAGGGTTGTTTCGCAGGTGTTGTTGCAGCGGAAGTGTTGACCTCAGGTCAGAGTGAATTTAAAATGACTGAGATGATGAAAGCATGCACACATCGAGTTTATGTAGGAAATACAAAGGAATACGAAAAGTCCTAGACTAGCCATATACTCGAAGGGGTACATTCCCTCATTCCACCGATTTCAAACCGTGCGGCGCGTGAACCCGTTTCAAACTAGTTCCCGCTCTTTTCTCTTCAAATGTTTCTGCCCGCATCGGTCTTGATTTTGATAGTTGATGGTGTCGTTCTTCTGACTCCTCGACTTCGTACTCGGTAAAGTTGGCTCCTATAGCGTACAGGAATGTCTTCTTGTTAAATCTCATATCGTAACACTCCCCTTTATTCCTGGGAGTGCAGAGGGCTGACTCACTTGACCACTCTGGTAAGATCAGCGAAGTGCTTGTACTGCTGACGTGGCAGTCGTTTGGTGAGGTAGTCGGCTGCCATCTCGGTGGTAGGGCAGTACGCGAGGTCAACCTTGCCCTGGTCAATTTCGTCCTTGACGAAAAAGTGTCGCAGCGCAATATGCTTCGTGTGATTCACGAACCCCGGCTTGTTCGCGATTCTGATGGCGCTCTGGTTGTCGCAGTGAAGACGAAAGGTGGGCGAAGTTGGAATTTTCACTTCCTGCAGCAGTTCTTGCAGGTAAAGTCCTTCGCGAACTGCGGTTGTCGCGGCGATGTATTCTGCTTTGGCCGATGACAGGGCAACCAGTTTTTGTTTCTGCGAATTCCAGGAGATTGGGCCCGTTTGCTCTAGGCGGAAGACAAAGCCGGTTCGTGACAATCGATTTGCAGGATTAGCGGCATGGTCTGCATCCACGTAGCCAGTAAGGTTGAAGGAGGTTGTTGTTAGTGTGGAGTAGGAAAGCCCGATGTCGTGTGTGGAGATGAAGTACTGTAGGGCACGCTCCAGGTCCAGCTAGTTCTCAGCCACTGGCTTGCGAGAGTACTGTGCCAGTTGGCTGGCGATGTACGAGAGGTCGGGTTGGCAGGTGACAGAGGCAAACAGCAGGCATCCCAACTGCTGCTGGTAAAGTTGAAGTTGTCCGGATTGTAGTTGGCACTTGGAGTGCGGTAGGGAGTTGAGAGTGGTGCGGGTGAGATTTTGAAGCGTTCTCCCAGCTGCTCTACGTACTTGGAGGCTGACAGGTGAATTGCTTCTGGCGCGTAAGAGATGTTCAGCCCCAGGAACTATGTGACGTTGTGATTGATGGTGGTGTCAATGCACTGCGCTAGGTTTGCCTCGAACTGATTCAGAAGCTTGTTGCATGTGCCAGTGTACAGCAGGTCATCGACGTAGACTGTCAGAAGGATTTAATCGCCGTTGAAATGGAGGCGATACATTCCCGGGTCGTGTGGCAGTTGCTTGAAGCCGATGTCCAGAAGTATCTTGAGCAGGTGTTGCTGCCAGAGACACGACGCCTGCTTTATCCCGTAGAGAGATTTCTTTAGTTGGCAGACCCTGGGATCTCCTTCCCCGTATGTGTGTGGTTGTTCCACGAAAATAGTTGCGTCCACCAATGCGTATAAAAACGTGTTCTTGACGTCGATCTACCGTAGTGGTAGATGCTTGGCGGCTGTGATGGCGAGTAGGATCCTAACAGAGGTATGTCGACTGACCGGGGCGAAGGTTTGGTCGAAATCAATGTCGTGGCGCTGGTCGTAGCCGCGTACTACCCATCGTGCTTTGAAGCGCTCGATAGTTCCATCAGCGGCAGTTTTGAGGCGGAATACCCATTTTCCGCTTAGCACCCTCCTCCGCTTCATTGCGGCACGATCGACCAGGACCCATGTATCACATGCTTCCAGTGCTTTCAGCTCGGCATCCACAGCTGCTCGCCACTCCTTAGCGTGTGGTCTTGTGAGGGCCTGCAGCGGGTTCTTAGGTTCGGTGGGCCGCAGGGTGGTAGTGACAGTCATGTGCAGATCGAGGAGTTGGAGACCTGTGACATTGCCTGTGGCTTCTTGAGTTGTGACTTCTACGACATCGTCATCGTCACTCTCAGGAGTGGGTGAGGGGTTGCGTGGGTTGTTGGTGCCCCGTGATGGTCCAGGGCCGGGGGCGTCATCGCTGTCATCGTCATCGTCATCGCGCGGGCGAGGAGGTACGCCGGGATGTTCGTCGGCGGGATCGCACTCCAGTGCTGCTGCAGCTGCTTCGTCTTCCGGGGAGGCAAAGCTGCGTCCGTTGTTGGCGTAGGCTCGTGCGACGTTGCGGCGCCAGTCTTCAGTCCGTTGCTCCAAGGTGAGTTGCTCGTAGAAGAGGATGTCACGAGCAGGTACAACTATGTTGGTGTCTATGTCAAGTACCAGCCACCCCTTGTTCTCGTAGGTGAGCCCCAGGTGAACTCCCCAGCGCGCCCTCTGGGTGAATTTTCCGATAGTGGCGGATGACGGTCGGTACTGCACCATGCACCCCCAGACTCTCAGCATGGAGGTATCTCCCTTTGACCCGGTCCACTTCATGTGCGGGGAGAGGTTGCCCCTGTTGGCAGTGGTGGAGAGTAGGTTGTGCAGGCACACGTCGTGGTTCATGGCGTACGGCCAATATTGCTTGGGAAGGCCGGACTGGTTCATGAGGGCGCGGACCTTGGTCATGAGGGTGTGGTTGACCCTCTCCGCGACGCCTTGCTGCGGGTGGGCGTAGGGGAGCAAGATTTGGTGTTTGATCACCTTCTCTGCAAGGATCCTTTCCAGGTCGTTGCTGCGGAATTCCTTGGCGCAGTCTGTCTGCCACATTTTCAGCTTCCTCCCTGATTCTTGTTGTGCGTGCGCGAGCCAGATGCGGAAGATTTCAGGTGCCTTGGAGCGGACGTCCACGTTTGCGATCCAGACGTAGCGTGAGTACGTATCCACGAAGGTGAGGGTGTGATTTTCACCGTTGATCCCTTCGGAGGTAAGCACGATGTAGTCGTTGTAAACTTTCTGCAACTTCTTGTAGCGGGTGGTGCTCGGCTCCAGTGAGGGATAAGGTTGGTGCGTGAGGGCAGCAGTGGGATAAATGGTGCAGGTGGTTGGATGTGTTGTGCTGAGAGGTTCTGTGTCGTTAAGGCGCAGCAGTGCCCCTGGCAGGAAGACTTTGACTTTGAATGTTTGGCGCGAGGGGTGACCAAGTCGTTGGTGCAAGAGGTCATCGTCTGCACGGATTCCAGGGGTGCGCAAGTATCGTGTGTGATATTCCACCGTCTCAGCTTTGGTCTCGTGGGGGATGAGGAGTACTGGTCCTTCTTCCTCGCCGGGCTCTGCTTCGTTGTCCTGCTCCTCTTCTTCTGGTTCTGCTGCAGTCTCCTCTTCTGCAGGTGCTGTCGTGAGGTAGAGTGCGAGGAAGTTGCGACCGGGAATGATGCTGAGTGGAACTCTGGTGCCTTCGATGAAGCGGGCGAACAGGTCTGGGGGGGAGATTGGCCCAAGCGAGTAATGAGGCGGGGTTTCTGGTACATTCCCTTCCTCAATCTCTGACCGGGTATCCCTTCTGGTGTAAGGTGAGCAGGGAGGAGTGCAAAGGGGGCGGGGAGGACGGCCGAGAGGGATTGCAACCCTGGGTGGTGTTCTTGTTGCCGCTATCTCCTGTCTGCTTCATCGAGCTCTTCTTGAGTGAGCTCTCTTTCGGCGAGTCTCTTTTTGCTTGCTTCTCCCTAGCCTCCAGTTCCCCAACTTTGTGCAGTGCCTGATGCGCCGGTGGCGGATCCCCATGTTGCCCCAGTATTATCGTCATCTCCCCAGCCGCCGCGTCGTGCCAACTCCTCGTCCCATCCTGCCGCGATGCGCTCCTGATGCAGCTTTTCGTTTCTCTCGGCGGCTTCTTTTTCTTCTTCCTCTTTGACGCTGAGCTCTTCAGGTCTATCAGGGTCTTTCCACACCATGTCGATGTGGCGGTAAACCTCGCGGGGATAGGGTCGGGGTCGATTTTCTTCGTCGAAAGTTCCTGTGGCTGCAGGTGTAGGCCGCGCCTGTTGTTGAATCTCGAGATTTTCGTCTCCTGTGCCGAAGACGCGGTGAGTGGTGACAGCCAGATCCATCTGTGTCATGCCTTCGGGTTTTGCCTCGGCGCTTTCTGCCTCTTGGATTGCCGCGAGATCTCTCTCAACTTCTTCTGTACGGCTTGCCGTTGGTGTGAAGCAGGTGGTGCAGAGTCCGTCGGGGCCAGGTTGGTGCAAGTTTAACTCACGATGGTGAGGGCTGCGACGGATCCAGGGACGGCCATCCGGGTGTTGCCAGGCTTCGGCGTTTATGCGGGAGAAATCGAGGGGAAAGAGATCCACGAGCTCGTCTGACGATGCTTTGCAATCAGGTATGTCGAAATCGAGCACGTAGACTCCATTAACTGATCGTGCTCGTCCGAGGTACTTGTGCGACTCGACGGTTGTGTCGAGGGGGGGGGGGGGGGGGGCGTAGGTGAGAATGAGGTCGCGTGTGTAGGGGTCCGTGGCGAGCATGACTCCGCATTCAGAGAGTTGTGCGGCGGACAGCAAGTTGAAGCGTAATCCCGGTATGAAGAGCACGTCGTTGAAGGAGATGTGTGTGTTGCTGTCTCGGGCTTGCAGTACGTCCATGCCTTGTGCGTTTGCGCGTAGTTGCTCGTTGTTGGCGACAGTAACGTAGGTGGCGGGCGTGCGGCTGATGTTTGAGATGTAGCGAACGGATCACACCATGTGTTGATCGCAACAGCTGTCCAGGTACCACGTATTGTGGTTGTCGTTGTTGCTGCGCATAAGTAGTGCGAGTTGCGATGTGACGAGGGTCGCCTTATATCTTCGCTCAAATATTTCATTCTCTCTCCATCCCACGGGAACGAAGCGCTGGTGATCATGGGGTGGGCTTTCTCGCAGTTGTATTGGCTATTCTTGCTCCTCCTCATCTTTGTAGTTATAGTGACGTTCCGTGAAGGGATTGTTCTACCCTCCTTCAGGTTGGATGAGCTCGCCGCAAGGTTCCTCGTCTTCGTCTGGTGAGGTAGCTCGTAGGCGACGCCGAGTCCCCATGTTGGCGATTACATTCCTGATTGCTCCTGCTTGAGGTGCTTGAGTCTGCTCCAGTTGTTGTTGTTGTTGTTGTTGTTGTTGTTGTTGTTGTTGTTGTTGTTGTTGTTGTTGTTGTTGTTGTTGTTGTTGTTGTTGTTGTTGTTGTTGTTGTTGTTGTTGTTGTTGTTGTTGTTGTTGTTGTTGTTGTTGTTGTTGTTGTTGTTGTTGTTGTTGTTGTTGTTGTTGTTGTGCAGGATGAAGGAATACTATGGAGAGCGTTACGACGGCGAGAGAGTTTCTGCTTGTGAGAATGGTGTTGCGCGAGGAATTCGGTAGCGTTTCGGTAGAGCTTGTCTCAAATGGCTAAGTGAGAACTTGAGTAGAGATTGTAATATTATTTTTTTTTGAATACAAAAGCAAACACACAAGATAGATATAGGCTACGGGGAAGTTGCACAAAGTTGCCGTGGCGCTGCGCAGTAACCCAACCCCACGAAACTGTCGTGTGGATGGGTGAACCGCGCCTCGGCCAATCCCAACCTGACTCAGCAGCGGGATGTTCCTTCTTACACGCCACCCCAACCAACCAACTCCAACTCGGCAACACCACCAATGACTCCCACAGACTTGTACTGCCCTGCACAAACTCCAACGACAAGTTCAGCAGTCACGCTTTGTCAATACGCGACCATCACCAATATTCCCATGTCGGTGGCGAAGGGCGTCAGTCTAGGTCGTCAATCTAGCAATCTGCCAAGTCGTCGAGGGCCCTTGCTGTCGTAGGGCCCTCTAACACTCCCCTGCCATACTACAGCAAGGCCCTTTATAATCACAGGGCATGCATACACACATACACACCAAAACAAAGGGAAACACACACAAACGAAGCACTCTCAAAGTGCAAACACGCACCGCACCAGCCATGGATAGGCCATGGCACCATCCACATCACGGAGTGTCTAGGTCTCACTCCCCTCGCTCGAGAGCCTCACCTGCCCCACAGCCTCGAAGCAACGACTGAAGGCGGGGAAATGCAAAGCCTTGGTAAGGTAGTCGGCAGGCTGCTCGCTCGTAGGGATGTACTGCAGCTGCAGCTTCCTGCGCTTGACCATGTGCTGCAGCCACATGTGACGACGCTCCATGTGCTTGAGGCTCCCCTTGAGCCCCATGCCACCTGCCACTGAAATGGCGGAGGAGTTGTCCACAAAGAGAGTAGTGGGAACCTCACTCCTCAGCAGTTGAAACTCTGCCAGCAGGAAGCGCAGCCGACGCGCCTCCTTCCCCGCCTCCACAGCAGCAACGTACTCAGACTCAGTGGAAGAGAGGGTGGCGCAACGAATCCTCTGGCTCGCCCACGAGACAGCAGCACCTCCGAGCACGAAGACATAGCCACCAGTGCTAGTCCTGTTCTGCTTGTCTCCCGCATCATCCGCATCGGCATAGCCCACCAGCTCCAAGGACTCAGGCCCACCACCAAACTCCAGCGCAACATCCCTGCTCCCCACCAAGTACGCCAAGCACCGGTCCAACTCCTTCCAGTGCTGGTCACTCCGCACAGTCTGGCCTGACCCCAGCTTGCTGCAGGCAAAGGAGATGTCGGGACGAGTGGTACAGGCTGCGAACTGCAAGGATCCCACCTTCTGCCTGTACTCCTCCTCCTGGCGAGACTGCCATCCCGCATCCTCAAAGGTCTGCACACTGAAAGGGTCAGAGGAAAGGGGGGTGCGAGGCACTCGCAGCGGCTGCTCCCCGTCGAAGAAGCGCCTATGGACCTTGTCCACGTAGGCCCCCTGGTGCAGCCACAGCCTCCTCGTAGGCCTGTCCCGAATCAGCTGCAGCCCCAGGTACTTCTCCACAGGGCTAATCTCCCGCAGCTGAAACGCACTCTGCAGCAGCTCACGTAGCTCCCCCAGCATGCTCTGACTGCGGCTGGCAGCAAGCAAATCATCCACATACACCAGCAGCCAGCACATCTCCCCCTCAGCATCACTCTTGAAGTACAGAGCCTCATCCACCTGGCTCTTCTTCCATCCAGCCCCAAGCAGCACCCCATCCAAGGCCTCATACCACAGCATCGGGCTCTGCTTGAGCCCATACAAACTCTTCAGCAACTTACAGACACGAGGAGTCCCATCCTCGTAGTAGCTCGGCTGCTCCATGTACAGGTCTCGGTCCAGCACGCCATGGAGGAACGCATTCTTCACATCTAGCTGCATCAGCTCCAAGTCAAGTGCAGCTGCGATCGCCAGAAGTACGCGCGCCGTCACATAGCTTCCCACGGGGGCGTACGTCTCCTCATAGTCCACCCCTGCCACCTGCGTGAACCCCTTCACCACCAGCCGCGCCTTCTCACGCTCCACTACCCCATCAGGTCGGAACTTGGTGTTCAGGATCCAGCGGTTCTTCATCACATTCACCCCTGGCGGACGCGGAACCAACTCCCACGTCCCCTGCTCAATCAAGCTCCGCATCTCCTCATCCATCGCCTCCTTCACCTTGTCGCCCTTCCAGCAGCCCAAGGCCTCCTTCACTGTCATCTTCGCTATATCCCACTGCCTCTCAGGGTCAGCCACCACGTCAGGGTCCAGGTCCGTCCACTCTTCGTCCTCCTCCTCGTCATCCAATCCCGCCGGCTCAATCACTAAAGCCCAAGCATACTTAAGAGGCGGGATACCACGGGTGATGCGAGTGGAGCGACGCAGTGGCGCAGTGATCGTCCCAGAAGCCAACACACGACCACCATCTCTGATTCCCCACAGCTCCTGCTCCCCTGTCTGCGGCTCCCCTGTCTGCTGCTCCCCTAGCTGCTGGTCCACCATCTGCTGCTCCTCAATCTGTTCCTCCCCTATCTGCTGCTCCCCACTCTGCTGCTCCCCTAACTGCTGCTCCCCTATCTCCTGCCCCCCACTCTGCTGTACTCCATCCATGCTGCTCTCGTCCTGCAGCTGCTCAGTCTCAAGGCGCTGCCCGTCGGTGATCTCCACAGACGGTGGCACCACGATCCCCCCCTCACCAACGGGCGGCGCCGTGGAAGATGAAGAGGAGGGTGGAGCAGGTGCAGGAGGGATGGAGGGTGGAAGGGGAGAGGGAATAACAGGAGGAGGAGGGGAAGCCAAGGGGGGTGAGGATGAAGAAGGTGGGGCAGGGGGAACCACACGAGGGTAAACTGAAGGCGGAGGTGGGGTGGGGACCGAGGTAGGGACATAGGGCATAGCAGGAGGTGCGACCACCTCCTCCTCCTCCACCGCCTCCTCAAGAGTGATCGGGAAGAGGGAGGGAACGGGCTCATAGGGCATCGGACGCCCCGCATGCTCCTGCTGGTGCCAAGCCTTCCATCCTGCCAGGGACATGGTCTCATAGAAAACAGCTTCCACAGTGGTGATGAGGCGGTTGGACTCCAAGTCCAGCACAGTCCAGCCCTTGCTCGCTGCGGACACCCCCAAGTGCAACCCCCAGCGAGCCTTTGGTGCCAGCTTCCCCCCACGCTGCGACTGAGGCACCATGTACTGCACCATGCAGCCCCATACCCGCACCATACTGACATCGGGTTTGTGTCCAAAGGCGAGCTCGTACGGCGTCACACCAGAGGGCAGCGAGGCATGCTCCACGCGGTTGCGCACCCAGACGGCCTGCGCCAACGCCAGGTGCCACCAATGATGCTGTACACCCATGTGCAGCAGCATCGTTCGCACCGCCTCCACAATGCTGCGCATCTCCCTCTCGGCCATCCCGTTCTGCTCCGGCGTGTACGGGCACGTGAGGTCATGGATGATGCCTTTGCCGTCGAGGAAGAGCGTGAAGTCATGCCCCAAGAACTCGCCACCTCGATCAGTGCGCAGCGCCTGCACCGTGGTTTTGCACTGCCGCTCTGCCATCGGGAGCCACTTCTGGAACGCCGCCAGCGCATCACTCTTCTGAGCCAAAGGGTAGGCCCAGACGTACCGCGACTTGCGATCCTTCAGCACCAGGAAGTAGCGGCTGCCGTCCTTAGCTGTTTCACGGAAAGGGCCACACAGGTCAGCATGCACCACCCCAAGCAACTCATCCTCCTCCGCACCCACTGGCGGGAAGGTATGACGAGTGATCTTCCCCCCAACACAGGAGACACACGGTATGCCTGATTTGCCCCCCTTCTCCAGGTCCAAGCCCTTCACTGACCCGTGAGACGCAGTGCGCTCGATGGCATCAATACCAACGTGTGCCATACGCGCATGCCACATGTCCACCTTAGACCGCACGCCCGTCGTCAAGGTACGAAGTGCCACCGTTTCGCCTTCCTGCTGCTGCGACAAACACGGTTGGAAGTTCGTGCAGAGAACACGCCCCTTGTACTCTGCACGCCCAAGAAGTGACCCATCTGGTGCCCGCAGCAGAGTCACGTCGCCTGCATCCAGCAGTTGCACACCACTATCACGCAGCTGCCCAGCAGAAAGAAGACTCGCCTGCACTCCAGGTACGTACAGCACGTCAGACACCAAGAGACGCCTGCCCCCTTCTCCAAGAAGAGCGACTGTGCCTCGCCCCTGCACGTCCTGAAGCGCGCCGTTGAAGCCTTTCACTTGTTTGATACTACCGCCGCTGCTCATCTCCACAAAGGCAGAACGATCTCCCATGAGATGGTGGGAGCATCCACTATCAAGTAGCACGACGCTCGGGTTCGCCTTCACAGCAGCTGCAAGAGCCTGTAAGCCCTCCCCGGCCTCAGGCTCCAGCACGACAAGAGGAGTCTGCTCTACAACGGGCTTCACCATCGCACATGATGACTGCCCGCTCCCCTTAGAGCCATCGTCCCCCTTGCCACTCGCGCCGCTGCCTCCAGAACCCTCTCCACCCGTGTCTGCCTCCTTATCCGCCCGCTGCTGACAGTACTTAGCAACATGCCCTGTCTGTCCACACACGTAGCACTTCCCCTTGAAGCCACCTTTCCCCCCCTTTGGCGGACCATCCTTAGCCCCTTTCCACTTCTCTCCTCCACCTCCAACCCCACCCCCAGTCTTAGGCTGCTGCTGCTGTGCCGTAGTGGGAGGGGAAGGGGATGAAGTCTGCTGGGATTGGGGCTTACCCTTCTTGGTAAAGACCTGGTTGGCCTGGGGAAGAAATTGGTCCTTCCGTCCCTCCGCTGCCAGCGTACACTCCTCCTCGATAATGTAGCTAGCGAGGGTGTCCTCGTCCAACTCCTTGCGTACCTGCGGCAGCTTCAGCATCCTGCGTAAGAGGTTGTACTGCTGCGGCAACCCCTTCACGACGTGAGTAATGTACGACGCCTGCGAGTAATCGACGCCGGCCATCCTCAGGTTCACTAGGATCTGCTGCGCACGGTTGCAATAGGACGTAGCGGACTCGTGCTCACCCATCTCGAGGTTAGTGAGCGCCTGCTCTAACTGACCGATGTACAGATCGTCCTTCGCCATGTACGTGCGCATAATAAACTGCCATGCCTGATAGCCGGCATCTACCTTCATGCGACACCCCTTAAGGGCAATCTGTACGGTTGGGGAGCAGCATCGGGAAATCGTGGTGAACGTCAGTAACTGCATTGCGCGGAACTGAGTGAGATGCGCAACTGCCTGCGTTGGTGGAATAGGAGTGGTACCGTCAATGAATCGCTTTAGTTGAGCGATCTCAAGCTGCGGCTCGATCGATTCTACCCACGTCGATAGGTCGTGGCGTCCTTCGAGCGGCTTAGGCACGACGATTCTGTCTGGAGTGAATTTGAAGTAGCCATAGTTGGGGGCTATTCCCTCATCCCTCGACATCGATCCAATCGGGGTAATGCCCGGCATAGCTCCACTATCGTACTCCTCCGCATTCCCTCCTCCAGCAGCGCTCTGTCGTCCTAAGTTCGTACGCTCGTGTGACGCCGCCGCACGATGAACACGCTCCTGTACACCGCCGACGCTAGTCGTACTAAACCGAGTTGGTCCTCGCAGGACCCCACGCGACATCAACAAGTCGCTTTTCATCAACCTCCTCGTCATCGTCACCTCCGTCATTGACAGCCATGTCCCACGCACTAGTGCCTCCCGCAGCTTGCTCTACATGTGGCGAGGGATGATCGCGACGCTGACGAGAGCGTAATCCCTCCAACATGAGCTCGTAATCTACATTACTAAGCTCGCCACGGGAACGACGTGCCACGAGCTCCTCCTCTAGTGCGCGAAAATTAACGGCCTCAACGTCCGCCTCCTCCGAACTCATCCTCTACGACGCCTCGATAAGGTGCCACAAATTAAAATAAATTGTTCCTTCCTTAAATCCCTCGTCTCGGGGTCACCTCACAAGGGTCCTCAGACGAGTGGTAATAAATTACCAAACGCCCTATCCTTGGGTCCGAGAACGTAACTGGAGGGAAATTAAGAGAGGTTCAACTTAATTTAATATGCGCCCTTCACTAACGCCGCACGCCAAGGCGAGTTTACGAACGCTAAGAAAGTCGACGACGGAATTCTATGCGTGTTCGTTCCACGCTCACCGCACCATGAAGGAATACTATGGAGAGCGTTACGACGGCGAGAGAGTTTCTGCTTGTGAGAATGGTGTTGCGCGAGGAATTCGGTAGCGTTTCGGTAGAGCTTGTCTCAAATGGCTAAGTGAGAACTTGAGTAGAGATTGTAATATTATTTTTTTTTAATACAAAAGCAAACACACAAGATAGATATAGGCTACGGGGAAGTTGCACAAAGTTGCCGTGGCGCTGCGCAGTAACCCAACCCCACGAAACTGTCGTGTGGATGGGTGAACCGCGCCTCGGCCAATCCCAACCTGACTCAGCAGCGGGATGTTCCTTCTTACACGCCACCCCAACCAACCAACTCCAACTCGGCAACACCACCAATGACTCCCACAGACTTGTACTGCCCTGCACAAACTCCAACGACAAGTTCAGCAGTCACGCTTTGTCAATACGCGACCATCACCAATATTCCCATGTCGGTGGCGAAGGGCGTCAGTCTAGGTCGTCAATCTAGCAATCTGCCAAGTCGTCGAGGGCCCTTGCTGTCGTAGGGCCCTCTAACACAGGAGGACGAGTAGCTTGGTGTTGGGGCTGAAAGTTGTGAATGTCTTGTCGGCCAACCCAGTTGTTATTGTGGTGAGTGGAGTGTGGGTGGCGGTTTTTGGATCGGAATTTACATCGATCCGTTGAGTGTCCGAAGATTTTGCAAATTTTGCAGTAGTGGCGCCTAGGTTGTCTTCACTCTTCTCTGTTGTCAGCGTAAAAGGCGATGCGCTCTCGCCGTGGCGCTGAGCTTGATCAGCTCGAGTCCATGTCTTGTTGTTCGGTGAGGAGAGCGGCGCATAGAGCAGCTTCTGAAATAACCCCTCGTTGTCGGAGTAGCGCCTTGCAGGGCTTCCACGCAGGCCCGAGTCCTTGAAGCACGATGTTGACGAAGATTTCTTCTGAAATCGCGCCATGCTTCGTAATTTGGTTACAAATGTTCCGACAGCAGTTAATATATGAATTTGCTTTCTCCCCGTGCCCCATCTTTGTCTCCATAAGTTGCTGCAAGAGTCTGCTGGAGGTGACTGAGTCCTTCGGCTGATATACCTCGATGAGGTGCTTCCAGGCTTCCAAGGCTAGGGCTGCGCTCTCTTTGTAGGAGCGGATGCCGAGTTGCTCCGCAGGCGTCATGTTGCGTAGCAGCATGCTGTACGCCATGAGGGACTCACTGTAGTACTGAGCCCGGGCGTCTTCGGTGTCTTCCACCGGTTTAGGATAGGAGCCGTCGAAGTAGTGGTAGATCTGTGCTGTCTGTAGGAGGAGCTCTAGCTCAAAACTCCCCTGTGTAGAAATCCTTGCCGTCAAACGCGGCGGTAGTCTTGATTTTTGAAACGCTAAGGAAGCGTGTTTGCGCATAGTTGATTGCTTCATCACTTGGACGGGGGGCAGTTGATCCTGATTTGTCTATGTCAAGGGAGAAGGTGTGCGGGGCGGTATGTTGGCCTTTGGCAGCCGTTTGACCAGGTTGTGCTAGTTGGGAGGAGGTTCCCGCGTCGCCATTCCGCAGGGCTTGGAGTTCTTTCTCCATAGTTGATAGTCGCGAAAACAACTGCTCGAGTGCGGCAGTGCTGATCGTAATTGTCGCCTCATTTGTCGCGCCCAGGTTGGTTTGTTCTTCGGCCGATGGATTCGTTTGGCCTCCGGATCCTCCGGCCATCTTGGTCTTGGAGCGTGTGCCGCTCGCCAGTTTGAGGTTCGACGATTTTCACGGAAGTGAGGTTGCGAAGAATCTCCGAGTGGCTTTCATACCATGTTACAATCCTAAGTAGGACTTAGGTAAGGATCGGCTCAGGGTTGTTCGCAGGTGTTGTTGCAGCGGAAGTGTTGACCTCAGGTCAGAGTGAAAGCATGCATACATCGAGTTTATATAGGAAATGTTACGATATGAAATTCAATGAGAAGGCATTCCTGTATGCTGCAGGAGCTGACTCTACCGAGTACGAAGTCGAGGCGTCAGAAGAGTCGAAGCGACGGCAGCAACCACCAAATCAAGACTAATGCAGGCAGTTAACATTTGAAATGAAAAGAGCGGGAACAGGTTTTGAAACAGGTTCCCGCGCCGCACGGTTTGAACTTCGCTGCAATAAGGGAATGTACCCCTTAGAGTACATGGCTACTCTAGGACTTTTCGTATTCCCTGTAGTTCCTAAATAAACTCGATGTATGCATGCTATTATCATCTCAGTCATTTTACATTCACTCTGATCTGAGGTCAACACTTCCGCTGCAAAACAACCTGCGAACAACCCTGAGCCGACTCCTGGCTAAGTCCCACTTGGGATTGTAACATGGTATGAGAGCTACTCAGGGATTCTTCGCAACGTCACTTCCGTGAAATTCGCCGAACCTAGATCTGGCGAGAAGCACACGCTCCAAGACCAAGATGGCCGGAGGATCCGGAGGCCAAACAAATGACGGCTGAAGGGCAAACCAACCCGGCTGCGACAAATGAGGCGACAACCACGATCAGCACTGCCGCACTCGAGCAGTTATTCTCGCGACTATCAACTATGGAGAAAGAACTCCAAGAATTGGGCAAAGGCGACGCGGGAACCTCTTCCCAACCAGCTCAACGTGGTCAACCGGCCGCAAAAGGCCGTGATACTGCCGCGTACACCTTCTCCCTCGACACAGACAAATCAACAACAACAACCCCCCGTCCAAGTGATGAAGCCATTAACTCTGCGCAAGCACGATTTCTCAGTTTTCGAGAAATTAAGACTGCTGCCGCGTTTGACGGCAAGGACTTCTATGCCTGGAGTTTTGAGCTGGAGCTCCTCCTACAAATAGCGCAGATCTACTACTATTTCGACGACTCCTATCCCAAACCGGTGGAAGATACCGAAGATGCCCGTGCTCAGTACTACAATGAGTCTCTCATGGCGTATAGTGTGCTGCTACGTTATATGATGCCTGCAGAACAACTTGGCATCCGCTCCTACAAAGAGAGCGCCGCTCCAGCCCTGGAAGCCTGGAAGCACCTCGTTGAGGTATATCAGGCGAATGACTCAGTCACCGCCAGGAGGCTTCTGCAGCAACTCATGGAGACAAAGATGGGGCACGGGGAGAAAGCGAAAACATACATTAACCGCTGTCGGAACATCAGTGACCAGATTACGAAGCATGGAAGCACCATTTCGGAGGAGATCTTCATCAATATCATCCTCCAAGGACTCGGGCCCGAGTGGAAGCCCTGCAAAGCGCTACTCCGACAACGAGGAATTATCTCCGAAGCCGCGCTATGCGCCGCCCTCCTGACTGAACAGCAGGACATGGATTTGAGCAGGACAAGCTTCGCGCTGCGCCGAGAGCGCCTCGCCTTCTACGCAGACAACCGTGAAGAGCGACGACAACCAAGGCGCCACTACTGCAAAATTTGCAAAATCTTCGGACATCCAACGGACCGGTGCAAATTCCGGTCCAACTATGAATTCCACTCACCACAACAATTGGGTCGGCCGACAAGAAGCTCGTCAATCTCAGCTTCATCAACAAGCTCCTTGTCCTCCTGCACAACAACAACAGCAACAGACACAAGCATATCAACTAGGAGCTCCTAGAAACATCATCAAAAACATGGCGAAAAGGCGCCGCCCACGCACTGCTGAACCAGACGAAGAAGTAGAACCTCGCGGTGAGCTCATCCTACCTAAAGACGGGTGGAACAATCCCCTCACAGAGGACCACTACTACCTGTATGACGAGGACGAACAAGACTGGCATCAGGCGATACAGCTGCGGGAAAGCCCGCCCCATGACAATCAGCGCCAGTAGCTGTGGGATGGAAGGAGGATGAAGATCCAACTTTCCACAGAAGATTCAAGGCAACCCGGGTAACTCTGAGGCTCGCGCTACTCTTGCGCAACGACCACAGAAACCACAACACCTGGTACCTCGAGAGCTGCTCCTACCAACATATGGTGGGATCTGTTAGGTACATCTCCAACATCAGTCGCGCCCCTGCTACCTTCGTTACTGTCGCCAACAACGAGCAACTGCGAGCAAGTGCTCAAGGCATAGTGGTACTACAAGCCCGACACAGCAACACGCACATCTCATTCAACAACGTGCTGTACGTTCCAGATCTCCGCTTAAACCTATTATCAGCAGGACAACTCAGAGACAGTGGTGTCATGCTCGCTACAGACCTGTATACGCGCGACCTCATCCTGACCTACACTCCCTCCCCTCCCCGAGACGCACAAATATCTTGGCAGAGCCCGATCGATGGACGGCGTTTATGTGTTGGACTTCGACATCCCCAGCTGTCAGGCCTCACCAGACGAGCTTGTCGACCTCGTCCCCTTGGCCTTCCCGTTCATGAACAGGGAGTCATGGCAGCATCTGGACGGACGGTCGTGGATTCACCGCAGCCCTAACCCTCGTGAGATAAATCTGCACCAAGTTGGCCCCGACGGACTCTGCACAACGTGTTTCACACCCACATCAAGCCACACAGAGGAGGTGGAACAAGACCTTGCGGCGATTCAGGAAGCAGAAAGTGCCGAGGCAGAAATCGAGGGGCATGACGGAAATGGAGCTGGCTGTCTTAGCTCACCGCATCTTCGGCACAGGAGACGAAACTCTGCGAATACAGCAGGAGAAACGACCCACACCTGCCTCAGACACACTCCTCTGGGTCCTAGAAACAACCACCGTAACCTTCGACGAAGAAAACCGACATCATCCATATCCCCGGGAGGTTTAGCGCCACATCGACATGGAGTGGAAAGACCCTGATCAACCTGAAGAACTGAGCGTCAAGGAAGAAGAAGAAAAGGCAGCAGCTGAAAGAAGGGAAAAGTTGTACTAGGAGCGCATCGCGGCAGGATGGGACGAAGAATCTGCATGACGTGGAGGCTGGGGAGACGATGACAACGGCAGCACCACAGGCGCAACATGGGGCTCAACCGCTGGGGCATCTGGCACTGCTCATGAATGGGGAGAACCAGAGCAACGCCAACTCACAGAAGGCGAACTTACCCGAGAAGAGATAGAGGAAGCCGAGAAAGAAATTACAACCGAGCAACCTGCACCATGAGTCGCCATCCCACTTGGCCGCCGACCCCACCAACTCCCATCACAACCCTGCTCACCTCGTCACTGGTAGGATCCTTGGTCGGAGATTGAGGGGAGGAACGTGCCAACAACTCCGCCACGTGACTCACTTGGACCAATCTCCCGCCCAGATCCGTTTGCCCGCTTCATTAAGGGCACCAGAACCCCGTTCAACATCATCCCTGACCGCAACTTCCTTGTGCTCTATCATACAACGGCACATGCATGAAGGGCGCTATTAGTAGAAGCAAAAGCAGAAGAAACAGAGGAACCGGACAACAAAGCAGAACCAGGAGAAGAAGAAGGACCAGTTCTCCTGATTCCTCATGAGACAGAAGCAGAAGCGGCGGAGCATCACGCACGATACCTGCGCACCTCGGGAATTCACGCAGACGAAGAACTTTGGCACCAGGGACTCGGTCATCCCTCGCGCCAAACGTTCAACAGCTGCATCCGCGCCAAGTTTTTCCTGCCAGGAGCACTACTGCGCCCTGACTGCACGGAACCCCTCGGCACAACACACCCAACTACCTGCACCATCTGCCCCACTGCAGCCCTCACGCACCAAGCCTACCCCTCCCTGGAGCCCAGCACCAACCGTTACAAAAAGCTTCAGAAAGTCTACAGCGATTTCATCGTGCTCACCTTCGACGGCATAAACGGCGAACGATACACACTCACCTTCGTGGATGCGTACTCACGCTACGTTTGGATCGCCAACGTCGACGTTCGTTCCAAAGCTCCAGAGATCTTCCGCATCTGGCTTGCACACGCGCAACGGCAATCGGGAAAGAAACTGAAGATTTGGCAGACTCATGGCGCCAAGGAGTTCCGGAGCCACGAGCTGGAAAGTGTTGTCGCAGAGAAGGGGATCAAGCATCAGATCTCTCTCCCCTACGCTCACCAGCAGCAAGGCGTTGCTGAGAGGGTCAATCGCACTCTCATGACAAAAGTGCGCGCCCTCATGAACCAGTCAGGCTTACCCAAGAAGTATTGGCTGTATGCCATGAACCACGCCGTGCGCTTGCACAACCTTATCTCCACCACGGCCAACAGGGGCAACCTCTCCCCGCACATGAAATGGACCGGCTCAAGGGGAGATCCCTCCATGCTGAGGGTTTGGGGGTGTGTGTGTCGAAAAGAACAGACAGGAATGATTGAACTAGCAGTGAAATCAGTACAAGTACCTAACCCTAGAATTGTGTACCCCCTAAAGGCTAACCCACTGTAGCCTAAACAACCACAACATATATAATGTTTGACACACCCCCATAGGCAAAGTGGGGGAGAACAAGGGGTCACAAGACCAGTCAAAGCAAAGCACAAGCAAGCTCAGGGTGGATCTCAAGGGATACCACACAAATTCCGAGCACAAGCAAATGGTCACAAGACCAGTTCACATGCAGTTTGATAATATAGCAAGAGGTACAGTGATCATAACCTAACAAGTAAAAGCATGCAGGTATATATATAGAGATCACAGTACAAGCAAAGTCAAGAAGTAAGCAAGTGAGGTCCAGTAGGCACAAGGCCTAGAAGAGTACAGAAGCGCTGATGGTCACAAGGCTGAAGCGCCTTGGTGAACACGTCAGCAGTGTTGGCCTGAGTGGCCACGTAACGCAGACAAAGCTGACCACGCTGCTGCAGCTCTCGAGCCAGAAAGTACCGCAGAGCGATGTGCTTTGTTCTGTGCTCCAGTCTGTGCTCCTCACACAAGGCAATGGCAGCCTTGTTGTCGACGTACAGCACTGGAGGAGAACGAGGCCGCTCTCCCAAGTCGGTCAGCAGGTAGGTGAGCCAGCGTAGCTCCTGGGCTGCCATGGCTGTGGCGTAGATCTCAGCCTCACAACTGGAGCTGAGAACAGAAGAAGAACGTGTAGAACGCCAAGAAACTGAACCAGAGCCAAGGCTGAAGGTGTAACCTTGTGACGACCGCTGAGTGGCCTGGTCGTCTGCCCAAGAAGCGTCTGAGTGCCCAGTGAGAACAACTCGGTCTCGCCCTCCAAGCACTAGCCCCATGCCCGACGTACTGCACAAGTAGCGCAACACCCTCTTAGCGGCATCCATGTGCTCCTTCCGGTGATGGCCAGGAGCGACATAGCGTGCAAGGATGCTAAGAGGGTATGCAAGGTCAGGTCGAGTGCAGGTCATCAGGTACATGAGGCAGCCCACAAGCTCTGGATACGGGCCACTCGGCTCTACGGACTCATCCGAAGGCAGAGCTGAGAGCGAGTGACCGGTAGGCAGAGGAGTGGACTGAGGCGAGGAGTACGTGAAGCCGAAGCGCTGAAGGACCTGCTGCACCATGTGTGACTGAGTCAAGGTAATGGTGCGCCGTGCTCTGTCCCGGGTGATCCGCAAGCCAAGATAGCTTGTCAGTTCACCCAGGTCTGTGTACGTGTGTCTCTTCTGCAGCTCCGACTTCACGTGGGCGAGTGCCGTGGTGTCAGCAGTGGCAAAGACCAAGTCGTCGACGTACACGAGGATGTAGAACGGCGGCAGCGAAGTGTCTGTGCGCAGAAACAGCGACGGGTCAGCAGTAGAAGGCGCGAACCCAAGTGCCGCAAGTGTCGTCCTCAGTGTGTCGTGCCACTCACGTGGTGCCTGGCGGAGACCGTAGATCGGCCGCCGAAGGCTCCACTGGGTACCAGGAGGAAACGACCCAGTGAAGCCAGGAGGGCGGCGCAGCCAGATCTCCTCGTGCAGGCTACCCTGCAAGAAAGCAGTGCTGAAGTCAAGAGAGTGAAGCTCGTAGTCGCGCTGAGCGGCTATGTGTAGCAGCACCCGAAGAGTGGTCATCTTCGGGGTGGGGGAGAAGGTCTGGAAGAAGTCGACTCCCTCACGCTGACTGAAGCCTCGAGCAACGTAACGCGCCTTGAAGACAGACGGAGAACCCGGCGGCCGCTTCACCCTGAAAATCCACATGCCACTGACGATGTTCGCCTCTAGTGGGGGAACTGCGTCGACGTAGGTGCCTGTGGACTTCCAGGAAGCCATCTCTGCGTCCATGGCTGTCTGCCACTAAGAGGAGTAGGGACCCGCTATCGCCTCTGCGTAAGAGCGCGGGGTCGGGATGTCTGGTGCATCCGGGTCTCCCTCAGGGGCAACTAGCATGGACACGAGATGAGGCAAAGCAGCAGCAAAGCATTGGAACTCCTCCTGCCTGTCCTCAAGGACGTCCGTGCCAAGAGCACACTCACCCCCGACGGACGGAGGACAGACAGACTCAGACTCAGCAACAAGGCTAGCGGCGTAGTCTAGACGACAAGCGGCAGCAAAGTCAACTAACTCAGCGACGAGAGCAGACGCAGCAGAGGACTCAAAGGTAGGGTCAGTGACAACAGTAGCGAGGAGACGCGTGACAGTAGGACGGGCAGCACGAAGGGAGTCAGACTCCGGGTCAGCAAGAGTAGGAAGAGAGGACGCAGGAGGAGACGGCAGAGGGACACGCTGAGGAGCAGTGGAGGGACGCAGAGTCATGTAGTGAGTGCCAGGGACAGGAGGAGGACGCTCACGGGGGACACGACGACCAGTGCGAGCAGCACGAACAGGCGACGCAGAGCGAGACGCAGGCGACACAGGACGAGACTCAGGCTCACGACGCTCCGTAAGACCTCCTGTGGAACCATTGTAAGGAGAAGGACCAGGGAGCAGCGAGGCAGGCGGTAACTGTGACTGTGACTGGACAGGCGGTGGACACTCTAAGGAGGGAGCAGGACAAGGAGGAGGAGGCTGACCAAGAACCTGCTGAAGGAGCGGAACGAAGTACGGCCGGGGCCGCGCAGCGACTCCAGAACCAGTAGAGACACTACCAGTACCCGCAGCAGCTCCAGCAGCGCCAGCTCCAGGGTCCTCAGCACCAGAAGTAGCCCCAACTCTAGGGTCCGCAGCACCAGCAGCAGCTCCAACGTCAGGGTCCTCAGTACCAGCAGCAGCTCCAACTCCAGGGTCGGCAGCACCAGCAGCAGCTCCAACGTCAGGGTCCGCAGCACCAGTAGCAGCTCCAACTCCAGGGTCCGCAGCACCAGCAGCAGCTCCAACGTCAGGGTCCGCAGCACCAGCAGCAGCTCCAACTCCAGGGTCCGCAGCACCAGCAGCGGCTCCAACTCCAGGGTCCGCAGCACCAGCAGGAGCTCCAGCACCAGGGTCCGCAGGACTAGCAGCAGCGCCAACTCCAGGGTCTGCGACACCAGCAGCACCAGGAGAGCCTCCAGCACCAGCAGCAGCACCTCCAGCACCAGGGTCCGCGACACCAGGCGCGCCACTCCGGAGAGTGCAGCGCCGCTCGTACCACTCACGGATCCGCTCAAGAGAGGGCAGCTCCCGCTGAGGAGGGGAGGCACCAGCACCAGTCGCAATACTACTCCTGGCTCCAGAGGCACCTCTCCGGAGGCTGCAGTACTCTGAGTACCACTCACGCAGCTGCTCCGAGGAGAGAGCTCCTCCAGGTGTAGGACTCCCAGGCTCAGCACCCCCAGACTCAGAACTCCGCGGCTCAGCACCCCCAGGCTCAGCACCCTCCTGCTCAGCACCCCCAGACTCCGCACCCCCAGACTCCGCACCCCCAGGCTCAGCACCCCCAGACTCCGCACCCCCAGGCTCAGCACCCCCAGACTCCGCACCCCCAGGCTCAGCACCCCCAGGCTCCGCACCCCCAGCAGGACGAGAGTCAACAGCTACCTCAACAGGCTCAACCGGGTCTACCTGGGACACACCTGAGGGAGCGGCACCCTGAGGGGGGAGGGGGTCTACCACAGCAGCACCTGGCGCGAGGAAGAGAGGCGGGGGGGGGAGCGGGGCAGTGCGGTAGGGGAAGAGGCGGTAGTAGGGGACGGACTCGTCAAAAGTGACGTCCTGAGAGGCAAGGACCCGGCGCGAGGTGGCGTGGTAAAACTGCCAACCAGACGCGTCAGGGACAAAGCCAAGGAAGACACAGGGAACAGCGCGGGTGGAGAGCTTGTCCGCGGACGTATCGCGGACAAAAGCTCGAGATCCCCAGACCCGGAAACGCGACGCATCGCCAACCTCCCCTGTCCACAGCAGTGTGGGCGAGGTCTCCGGCAAGGAGACACGGGGCCAGAGGTTGAGCTGATGCGCAGCGTACCGGACCGCAAACGGCCACAGAAAGTGGGGGGCAGCCGCATGGATCAAGGAGGTACGGGCGACCTCCATGACTAGGCCAATGCGGCGCTCCGCAACCCCATTCTGCTGTGGAGAGGCCGGAAGCGTGAACGACTGCTCAATGCCGTGCTCAGCACAGTAGGCTGCCAAGAGGTCGGAGGAGAACTCACCACCTCTGTCAGAGTGCAAGCGCAGGACAGGAAAGTCCGAGTGGAAACGCTCGCTGAGCTGGAGACGAGCTCTGCGGATCCAAGGGATCAAAACATCAGGGACCTCACCCTTGGTGCGCAAGGGGAAGACCGTGGTGTAGCGCGAGTAGTCGTCAACAACTATCAGGAAGTACCTCTCCTGACCCTGACCACGGACGCGGGCTGGGCCCCACACGTCCATGTGGAGCGTCTGCAAGGGAGCAGTCGTCGGGGGAAACGAGGAGGAGTGAGGAGCGGCGCGCTGCCGCCCCTCGACACAGGGAAGACAGGGAGGAGCAGGCGAGGGTGGGAGGGGAGGGAGGACCCTGGGAAGACCAGAGACAAGCTGCCGTTTGTGCATGGCGCGAAGGCGCTGCACAGACGGGTGGCCAAGTCGGTGGTGCCAGAGGACAGTCTCATGCGTCAGAGAGCGACACGAGCAGGGGGCCGACAGCTGACCTGACGCAGACGCAGACGCAGACGCAGCGACCTGAGGGGACTCAGTGGTCAGTGTGTACAGGTCCGACCCCGGCTGCCTAGTGAAGGTAGCCAAGTGGCGGCCCGTACGAGCACACGTGCAGTGTGTCACGCGCTCGTAGGCAGGGGTGAACTGGTGAACACCCGCGTCCTGGAGCGCACAACCCGCCACCAGGTTCGTAGAGAACGAGGGGAGGTGGAGACCTGACAGTGTGCCTGACGGGACCGCAGGACAGGGAAGGACAGTGGAGGAGGTCGCAACGACCGGGCCCCCAGAGGGGTCAGCGAGGGAGACAGCAACTGGCCGAGCAAGCGGCTCAAGGACAGTGCGGTCACGAAAGAAGCAGCGAGAAGCACCTGAGTCCAGTGTGAAGGTGTGTAGTGCCTCAGTCGACTCAGTACCAGGGGCGGCAGACGCACTGGCACCTAGAGCAGCAGCCTCACCAGCACCTGAGGTAGCAGACACGCGAGGACCTGAAGCGGCAGACGCACTGGTCCTAATGCCCGGGTCGGGCGGAACACACAGGTACTCAGCACCCTCTCCACTAGTAGACATCACATACATGGCAGTGAGAATAGCATCAAAGTCTAGAGCATAGATATCAATCCCCTTCTTCAGGAGATCAATCCAGCGGGGCAGCTCAGTGGCCTGAGGGAACTGAACACGCCAAGCGTCGTTGAGGCGAGCGAAGCAGCGCTGCGTGGCGTGTGGTCCCCCACACGGCTGACCAGTGCGGTCACCAGTGCGAATGACGTACGTGCAGCTAAAGCCCCCCCCCCCCCCCCCCCCCCCCCCCCCCCCCCCCCGTGCTGAGAGTACCACTCACGGACCTCCTGGGGCGACGGAGTGTGCTGCTGGCTCTGGCCACCGCCAGCGCCTCCACGACCACCACCTCCGCCCCCACCTCCTCGACCACCCCAACCCCTGCCGCCGCCGCGTCCACCGCCACCCCCACCACCGCCCCCGCCCCTGCCACCTCCTCCGCCGCTGCCGCCACCACCCCCACCACTGCCACTCGCCCCTCCAGCCCCGCCACCACCCCCACCGCCGCCACCGCCCCCACCACCCCCTCCCCCGCCGTCACCTCCGCCTCCCTTGCCCCCTTTGCCCTTGCCGCTGCGGCGTCCGCTCGAAGCAGACGCAGTCCCGACCTTCTCAGCACCAAGGAGGTCGACAGCAGCAGCAGAGGCGACAGAGGGAAGAAGGGGGGAAGGAGAACACCCCTCAAAGAACGGGGTGCGGGGGTCGCCACGAGAGGCACCTACAGCGACTATGCTAGCCTCAGCTGCAAGTAGCTCCTTCTCGAGGAGGGCAATGGTGAGCTCAGTAGGGCAGCGAGCTAGGAAGGAATCCCTGACTGCACGCAGAGAGTCAGGGAGGCGGGTGACTAGGTGGTAGAGAGTGAGCCAGAGCGGGGGGGGGTTCTTGGCAAGGAACTCATCAGGCATAGCGGCGCGGAAGCGAGCCTCACTAGTGCGGAGGTGCGTGATGAGGTCAGCGACTGTGTGGAAAGAGGACAGGTCGGGGAACAGGTAGGGAAGCGACAGACGGCCTAGTGCGGCGGAGGCGGGTGAGGAGTAGCGGGCAACGACAGCTTTGTACAGGTCCTGTGCAGTCTTGTGCTGGCCAAAGTGCTCGCGCTCATCTATCGGCAGGGAGTTGCGAATAGCAAAGCGAGCGTGGGCGTCACGAGTCTGCCACTGTGAGCGGGTAGAGCTGTCAGCAGTAGTAGCAGGTGCAGTGGCATGGCCTAGGGCGTGATCGTACAGTGAGATGTCCTCCTTGGCAGTGAGCTGTAGGAAGAGGTGCAGGTCATCTAGCCAGGTGTCAAACTTCACTGGACGTCCCTCAGCATCGAAGGCTAGCACAGGAGGGCTAGCCATAGTAGCAGTAGGAGCAGTAGGAGTAGCAGTAGGTGCACCCTAACAGTAGTATGCAGTGCGACTCAGGTAAGGCGACTCGGTCCAGATAGGCCGGTCAGGACGGGCGGCGCGGCTCGGTTCAGGTAGGGCGGCGCGGCTCGGTTAGGGCGGCGCGGCTAGGTGTGGGCTGCGCGGCTCGGGTCGGGCGGCCTGGGTTTGGCGGGGCCGTCGCTGTCGCGTGCGGGGCGGTTAGGGGCAGCGGGTGGGGTCGACGGGGCCACTAAGGGGCAGCACGCGGGGTCGACGGGGCCTCTAAGGGGCGGCGCGGGGGTCGCTAAGGGGCGGCGCGCGGGGTCGACGGGGCCAGCGGGGCCTCTAAGGGGCAGCGCGCGGGGTCGACGGGGCCTCTAAGGGGCGGCGCGGGGGTCGCTAAGGGGCGGCGCGCGGGGTCGACGGGGCCAGCGAGGCCTGGCGCTAAGGGGCGGCGCGCGGGGTCGACGGGGCCTCTAAGGGGCGGCGCGCGGGGCCGACGGGGCCTCTAAGGGGCTTCGACGGGGCCGTAAGGTGCCCCTAGGGTGCGAACGCGGGGCCGACGGGGTCGCTAAGGGGCGGCGCGCGGGTCGCTAAGGGGCGGGTCGCGGGGCCTTAGGGGGCCGTGAAAGACGAGGCGCTCTAGGGCGCAGGTAGGTAGGTAGGTAGGCAGTAGCGGTGGGCCCTAAAAAAAAAAACGGTCCTAGCGAAGGACCTGCTCTGAAACCATGTCGAAAAGAACAGACAGGAATGATTGAACTAGCAGTGAAATCAGTACAAGTACCTAACCCTAGAATTGTGTACCCCCTAAAGGCTAACCCACTGTAGCCTAAACAACCACAACATATATAATGTTTGACAGTGTGGTGCAGTATCGACCGACTTCGGCCACCATTGGCAAATTCACTCACCGCGCACGCTGGGGAGTCCACCTGGGACTCAGTCATGAGTATCACGGCTGGCTAATCCTCGGCATCGACACCAACCAGATCATTCCTGCACGCGGCATCCTCTTCTACGAACGTCTCACCTTGCACCAGTGGATCGAGGACGAACGCCGCAACGTCGCCCGCGCCTACGCCAACAGCGGCCGCAGCTTTGCATCCCCGGAAGACGAGGCAGCAGCAGCAGCACTCGACCGCGACCCCGCCGACGAACACCCCAGCGTACCGCCTCGCGACAACGACGATGACGACAACGATGACACGCCCGCGCCAGGACTATCACGGCGCCAATCTGAGCCAAACCCTTCCTCACCTGGCCATGAGAGTGACGATGACGATATGGTGGAAGTCCCCATCACAGACACTGCAGACACCACCAATGTGTCTGGCCTACAGCTTCTCGGCCTTCACACGTCTGTCACCACTCTCACGCGCACCGTCGAGCCCAAGAACCCACGCCAGGCCCTGACCGGTCCTCACGCTAAGGAGTGGTGTGCTGCTATGGACGCAAAACTAAAGGCACTGGAATCACGTGACACATGGGTTCTCGTCGATCGTGCAGCAGTGAAGGGGAGGAGGGTGCTAAGTGAAAAGTGGGTTTTTTTGTCTGAAAACCAACGCTGACGGCACTATCGAGCGCTTCAAAGCACGATGGGTTGTACACGTGTATGACCAGCGCCACGGCATTGACTTCGATCAAACCTTCGCTCCCATGAGCCGTCACACCTCCGTCAGGATTATACTCGCCATTGCTGCCGCCAAGCACCTACCACTACGACAGATTGACGTTAAGAACGTGTTTTTGTACGCGCTGGTTGATGCAACCATCTTCGTGGAACAACCACACACCTACGGGGAAGGAGACCCCAGGGTCTGTCAGCTGAAGAAATCCCTCTACGGGATAAAACAGGCGCCGCGTCTCTGGCAGCAGCACCTACACAAAATCCTCCTGGAAATCGGCTTGAGACAGCTGCCGCACGACCCGGGAATGTACCGCCTCCACTTCAACGGCGATTACATCCTCCTGGCCGTCTACGTCGACGACCTGCTTTACAGTGGCACATGCAACAAACTCCTTAACCAGCTTGAGGAGAACCTGGCGCAGCACGTGGACATCACCAACAACCACAACGTCACTCAGTTTTTGGGCCTGAACATCACCTACGCGCCAGAAGCAATTCATCTGTCAGCCTCCAAGTACGCAGAGCAGCTGGGAGAATGCTTCAATATATCACCTGCACCACTCTCCACTCCTTACCGCAACCCCAGCGCCAACTACAAACCGGACAACAAACCTCTGTCGCCGGCAGGACTCCAACTATACCAGCAGAAATTGGGGTGCCTGCTGTTCGCCTCTGTCACATGCCGACCCGACCTTTCGTACATTACCAGCCAACTAGCACAATATTCCCGCAAGCCAATAGTTGAGAACCCGCTGGACTTGGAGCGCGCCCTACAAGATTTCATCTCCACACCTGGCATCGAGCTCTCCTACTCCACGCTGATGACAACCTCATTCACCCTCAACGGCTACGTGGACGCAGATCATGCCGCTGACCTTGCGAATCGACGGTCACGAACCGGCTTTGTCTTCCTCTTCGAACCAACGGGACCAATCTCCTGGAACTCACAGAAGCAGGAACTGGTTGCCCTCTCGTCGGCTGAAGCAGAATGCATCGCCACGACAACAGCAGTTCGCGAAGGTCTGTACCTACAAGAGCTGCTACAGGAAGCGAAAATCCCAACTTCGCCTACCTTTCGCGTTCATTGCGACAACCAGGGCGCTATCAAGATCGCGAACAAGCCGGGGTTCGTGAACCGCACGAAGCACATTGCACTCCGAAACTTTTTCGTCAAGGACGAAATTGACCAGGGCAAGGTTGACCTCGCATACTGCCCCACCACTGAGATGGCAGCCAACTTCCTCACCAAGCGACTGTCACGCCAGCAGTTCAAACACTGCTCCGACCTCACCGGAGTAGTCAAGGGAGTCAGCCCTCTGCGCGCCCAGGGTTGAAGGGGAGTGCTACAATATGAAATTCAATGAGAAGGCATTCCTGTATGCTGCAGGAGCCGACTCTACCGAGTACGAAGTCGAGGCGTCAGAAGAGTCGAAGCGACGCCAGGTTTGAACACGAAAAGTTATAGACTAGCCATGTACTCTAAGGGGTATATTCCCTTGTTCCACCGAATTCAAACCGTACGGTGCGGGAACCCGTTTCGAACCTGTTCCCGCTCTTTTCTCTTCAAATGTTTCTACCTGCTTCGGTCTTGATCTTGACAGTTGATGGTGTCGTTTCAATTCTCCTCTCCTCGACTTCGTACTCGGTAAAGTTTGTCAAGATTACGAGACTGGAATGATTGAACTAACAGAGAAATCAGTACAAATAGCAAACCCTAGAATTGTGTACCCCATATAGGCTAACCCACTGTAGCCTAACAAATGCAACATATATAATGTTTGACACACCCCCATAGGCAAAGTGGGGGAGACCTAGGGGTCACAAGACCAGTCAAGGCAAAGCAAGGCAACAACAAGCTCAGGGTGGATCTCAAGGATACCACACAAATTCCGAGCACAAGCTAGTGGTCACAAGACCAGTTCACATGCAGGTTTATAACAGAGCATGAGATACAGTGATCACAACCTAGCAAGAGTAAACATGCAGGTATAGATATATATAGTAATCACAGTACAAGCAAAGTCAAGAGGTAAGCAAGTGAGGTCCAGTAGGCACAAGGCCTAGTAGAGTGCAGAAGCGCTGATGGTCACGAGGCTGAAGCGCCTTGGTGAACACATCAGCAGTGTTGGCCTCAGTGGCCACGTAGCGAATACAAAGCTGACCGCGCTGCTGCAGCTCTCGAGCAAGGAAGTACCGCAGGGCGATGTGCTTCGTTCTGTGCTCCAGTCTGTGCTCCTCACACAAGGCAATGGCAGCCTTGTTGTCGACGTACAGTACTGGAGGAGAACGAGGCGGCTCTCCGAGGTCAGTCAGCAGGTAGGTCAGCCAGCGTAGCTCCTGGGCAGCCATGGCTGTAGCGTAGATCTCAGCCTCGCAACTGGAGCCGAGAACAGAAGAAGAGCGTGTAGAGCGCCAAGAAACTGAGCCAGAGCCAAGGCTGAAGGTGTAACCCTGAGACGACCGCTGAGTGGCCTGGTCATCTGCCCAAGAAGCGTCTGAGTGCCCTGTGAGCACAACTCGGTCTCGCCCTCCAAGCACAAGCCCCATGCCCGACGTACTGCACAAGTAGCGCAACACCCTCTTAGCGGCATCCATGTGCTCCTTCCTGTGACGGCCAGGAGCGACATAGCGTGCAAGGATGCTAAGAGGGTATGCAAGGTCAGGTCGAGTGCAGGTCATCAGGTACATGAGGCAGCCCACAAGCTCTGGATACGGGCCACTCGGCTCTACGGACTCATCCGAAGGCAGAGCTGAGAGCGAGTGACCGGTAGGCAGAGGAGTGGACTGAGGCGAGGAGTACGTGAAGCCAAAGCGCTGGAGAACCTGCTGCACCATATGTGACTGAGTCAAGGTGATGGTGCGCCGTGCTCTGTCCCGGGTGATCCGCAAGCCAAGATAGCTTGTCAGCTCACCCAGGTCTGTGCACGTGTGTCTCCTCTGCAGCTCCGACTTCACGTAGGCGAGTCCTGCAGTGTCAGCAGTGGCAAAGACCAAGTCGTCGACGTACACGAGGATGTAGAATGGCGGCAGCGAAGTGTCAGTGCGCAGGAACAGCGACGGGTCAGCTGTAGAAGGCGCGAACCCAAGAGCCGCAAGTGTAGTCCTCAGTGTGTCGTGCCACTCACGCGGAGCCTGGCGGAGACCGTAGACCGGCCGCTGAAGCCTCCACTGGGTACCAGGAGGAAACGACCCAGTGAAGCCAGGTGGGCGGCGCAGCCAGATCTCCTCGTGCAGGCTGCCCTGCAAGAAAGCAGTGCTGAAGTCAAGTGAGTGAAGCTCGTAGTCGCGGTGAGCGGCTATGTGCAGCAGTACCCGAAGAGTAGTCATCTTCGGGGTGGGGGAGAATGTCTGGAAGAAGTCAACTCCCTCTCGCTGACTGAAGCCTCGAGCCACGTAACGGGCCTTGAAGACAGGCGGAGAACCCGGCGGCCGCTTCACCCTGAAAATCCACATGCCACTGATGATGTTCGCCCCAGGAGGGGGAACCTCGTCGACGTAGGTGCGTGTGGACTTCCAGGAAGCCATCTCGGCGTCCATGGCTGTCTGCCACTGAGAGGAGTAGGGACCCGCCATCGCCTCAGCGTAAGTGCGTGGGGTCGGGATGTCTGGTGCATCCGGGTCTCCCTCAGGGGCAACTAGCAAGGACACGAGACGGGGCAAAGCAGCAGCAAGACACTGGAACTCCTCCTGTCTGTCCTCAAGGACGTCCGTGCCAAGAGCACACTCACCCCCGACGGACGGAGGACAGACAGACTCTGACTCAGCAACAAGGCTAGCAGCGTAGTCTAGACGACAGGCAGCAGCAAAGTCAACCAACTCAGCGACCAGAGCAGACGCAGTCGAGGACTCAAAGGTAGGGTCAGTGACAACAGTAGCGAGGAGACGCGTGACAGTAGGGTGCTCAGCACGGTACCGGTCAGACTCAGGGTCCGGAACATGAGGCAAAGAAGACGCGGGAGGAGACGGTAGAGGGACACGCTGAGGAGCAGTAGAGGGACGCAAAGTCATGTAGTGAGTGCCTGGGACAGGAGGAGGACGCTCACGACGGACACGACTACCAGTGCGAGCAGGACGGACAGGCGACGCAGGACGAGACTCAGGCTCACGACGCTCTGTAAGACCTCCTGTGGGACCAGTGTAAGGAGAGGGAGCAGGGAGAGGCGAGGTAGGCGGTAACTGTGACTGCGACTGGACAGGCAGAGGACACTCTACGGAGGGAGGAGGACAAGGAGGAGGAGCCTGCCCAAGAACCTGCTGAAGGAGCGGTACGAAGTACGGTCGCGGTCGCGCAGCGTCTCCAGAAGCAGAGGAGACTCCAGCGGCCGGGTCAACAGCACCAGCAGCAGCTCCACCAGTCGGGTCCTCAGCACCAGTAGTAGCTCCAACGCCCGGGTCCTCAGCAGCAGCAGCAGCGCCACCGCTCGGGTCCTCAGGTCCAGCAGCAGCTCCACCGTCCGAGTCCTCAGTACCAGCAGCAGCGCCACCGCCCGGGTCCTCAGCTCCAGCAGCAGCTCCAACGTCCGAGTCCTCAGCACCAGCAGCAGCTCCACCAGGCGGGTCCGCAGCACCAGCAGCAGCTCCACCAGGCGGGTCCGCAGCACCAGCAGCAGCTCCAACGTCCGGGTCCTCAGCACCAGCTGCAGCTCCACCCCCAGGGTCCGCAGCACTAGGAGCACCACTCCGAAGACTGCAGCGCCGTGTGTACCACTCGCGGATCTGCTGAATGGGGGGGAGCTCCTGGGTAGGAGGGGAAGTACCGGGACGAGCTCCAGCAGCACCTCTCCGAAGGCGGCAGTACTCGAGGTACCTCTCCTGCAGCTGCTGGGAGGAGAGGGCTCCTCCAGGTGTAGCACGCTCAGGCTCAGCACCCCCAGACGCAGCACCCCCAGGCTCAGTACCTCCAGGCTCCGCACCTCCAGGCTCCGCACCTCCTGGCTCAGCACCCCCAGGCTCCGCACCCCCAGACTCAGCACTCCCAGGCTCAGCACCCCCAGACGCAGCACCCCCAGGCTCAGCACCCCCAGACGCAGCACCCCCAGGCTCAGCACCCCGAGCAGGACGAGAGTCAACAGCTACCTCGACAGGCTCACCCGGGTCTACCTGGGACACACCTGAGGGAGCGGCACCCTGAGGGGGGAGGGGGTCTGGTACCTCAGCACCTGGAGCGAGGAAGAGAGGCGGGGGGGGGAGCGGGGCAGTGCGGTAGGGGAAGAGGCGGTAGTAGGGGACGGACTCGTCAAAAGTGACGTCCTGAGAGGCCAGGACACGACGCGAGGTGGGGTGGTAGAACTGCCAACCAGGGGCGTCCGGGACAAAGCCAAGGAAGACGCAGGGGACAGCGCGACGGGAGAGCTTGTCCGCGGACGTGTCGCGGACAAAAGCTCGGGATCCCCAGACCCGAAAACGCGACGCATCGCCAGCCTCTCCCGTCCAACGCAGCGTCGGAGAAGTCTCGGGCAAGGAGACACGGGGCCAGAGGTTGAGCTGATGCGCAGCGTATCGGACTGCAAACGGCCACAGAAAATGGGGGGCAGCCGCATGGCTCAAGGAGGTACGGGCGACCTCCATGACCAGACCAATGCGGCGCTCAGCAACCCCATTCTGCTGTGGAGAGTCCGGAAGCGTGTACGACTGCTCAATGCCCTCCTGCTGACAGAAGGCCTCCAATAGGCCAGAGGAGAACTCCCCACCTCTGTCAGAGTGCAGACGCAGGACAGGGAAGTCGGAGCGGAAACGCTCACGGAGCTGGAGACAAGATCTGCGGATCCAAGGGATCAAGACATCAGGGACGTCACCCTTGGCGCGCAAGGGGAAGACCGTGGTGTAGCGCGAGAAGTCGTCAACAACAATCAGGAAGTACCTCTCCTGGCCCTGACCACGGACGCGGGCTGGGCCCCACACGTCCATGTGGAGCGTCTGCAAGGGAGCAGTCGTCGGGGGAAAGGAGGAGGAGTGAGGAGCGGCGCGCTGCCGTCCCTCGACACAGGGAATACAGGGAGGAGCAGGCGAGTCGGGAAGGGGAGGAAGCACCCTGGGAAGACCAGCAACAAGGTCCCGTTTGTGCATAGCCCGAAGGCGCTGCACAGACGGGTGACCAAGGCGGTGGTGCCAAAGGACAGTCTCATGCGCCAGAGAGCGACACGAGCAGGGGGCGGACAGCTGACCTGACGCAGACGCAGACGCGGACGCAGCTACCTGAGGGGACTCAGTGGTCAGTGTGTACAGGTCCGACCCCGGCTCTCGAGTGAAGGTAGCCAGGTGGCGACCCGTCCGAGCACACGTGCAGTGTGTCACGCGCTCGTAGGCAGGGGTGAACTAGTGAACACCCCCGTCCTGGAGCGCACTACCTGCCACCAAGTTCGTAGAGAACGAGGGGAGGTAGAGACCTGACAGCGTGCCGGACGGGACCGCCGGACAAGGAAGGACAGTGGAGGAGGTCGCAATGACCGGACCCCCAGAGGGGTCAGCAAGGGAGACAGCAACTGGCCGAGCGAGTGGCTCAAGGACAGTGCGATCACGAAAGAAGGAGCGAGAAGCACCTGAGTCCAGTGTGAAGGTGTGCAGTGCTGCAGTCGACTCAGTACCAGGGGGCACGGACGCACGAGCACCTAGGGCAGCGGCCTCACCAGGACCTGTGGGAGCAGACGCACTAGCACCTAGAGCGGCAGCCGGACTGGCCTGAATGCCCGGGTCGGGCGGAACACGCAAGTACTGAGCACCCTCTCCACTAATAGACATCGCATACATGGCAGTGAGAATAGCATCAAAGTCTAAAGCCCAAATATCAACACCCCTCTTTTCCAGATCAGCCCAGCGCGGCAGCTCAGTGGCAGTAGGAAACTGAGTGCGCCACGCGTCGTTAAGGCGCGCGAAGCAGCGCTGCGTGGGGTGCGGCCTCCCACACTGCTGGCCGCTGCGGTCACCTGTGCGAATGACGTACGTGCAGGTAACGCTACGCTGCGCATACCACTCACGGGCGGCCTGAAGCGTCGGGGCGGGCTGCTGACTCGGGCCTCCGCCAGTGCCTCCACGACCACCACCGCCGCCGCCCCGGCCACCTCCACCCCTGCCGCCGCCACGACCACCTCCGCCTCCGCTGCTGCCTCCACCACCACTCCCACCGCTGCTGTCTCCTCCCCCACTGCCGCCACTAGTCTCCCCAGCCGCGCCTCCACTCCCACCGCCTCCACCCCCACCTCCTCCGCCGCCACCCCCACCCCTGCCCCCCTTGTTCCTGCGGCGCCCGCTCGAAGCAGACGCGGTCCCGACCTTCTCAGCACCAAGAAGGTCGACAGCAGCAGCAGAGGCGACAGAGGGGAGGAGGGGGGAAGGGGAACACCCCTCAAAGAACGGGGTGCGGGGGTCGCCACGAGAGGTGCCTACAGCGACGATACTGGCCTCAGCTGCAAGCAGTTCCTTCTCGAGGAGGGCTACGGTGAGCTCGGTGGGGGAGCGAGAGAGGAAGTGGTCCCTGACTGCGCGCAGAGAGTCAGGGAGGCGAGTGACGATGTGGTAGAGAGTGATCCAGAGCGGGGGGGGGTTGCTAGCGAGGAACTCGTCAGGCATGGCAGCGCGAAAGCGGGCCTCACTAGTCTTAAGGTGGGTGATGAGGTCTGCGACTGTGTGAAAGGAGGCCAGGTCGGGGAACAGGTAGGGGAGAGTGAGGCGGCCTAGCGTGGCAGAAGCGGGTGAGGAGTAGCGGGCAACGACAGCGGTGTACAGTTCCTTAGCAGTCTTGCACTGGCCGAAGTGCTCGCGCTCATCTAGCGGCAGGGAGTTGCGTATGGCGAAGCGAGCGTGCGCGTCACGTGTCTGCCACTGTGAGCGCTCAGTGGGGGGAGCAGTAGTAAGAGGGGCAGTAGCGTGGCCGAGAGCATGGTCGTACAGAGAAATATCCTCCTTGGCCGTGAGCTGTAGGAACAGGTGCAGGTCATCGAGCCAGGTTTCGAACTTCACTGGACGGCCCTCGGCGTCGAAAGCTAGAACGGGAGGGCTAGCCATAGCGATAGTAGCAGTAGCAGACAGAGTAGAGCCACTGTAGCTGTAAAGACGCACTAGCAGGAGTCGCAGGGGCGCACGGGCTGCGGTGGTAGGCCGGCAGTAGCGGTGTGCGGTGGCGGCTGCAGGTGCGGCCAGTCAGTAGTGGCGGGCCGGCAGCGAGGGCGTGCGGCGGCGGCTGCGGGTGCACACGGGCGCCAGTGGCGGGCCGGCAGGCGAGGGCGTGCGGCGGCAGCTGCGGGTGCGCACGGGCGGCAGCGGCGGGCCGGTAGCGGGTGCGTGCGGCGGCGGCTGCGGGTGCGCACGGGCGGCAGCGGCGGGCCGGCAGCGGGTGCGTGCGGCGGCGGCTGCGGGTGCGCACAAGTGGCAGCGGCGGGCCGGCAGCAGGCTGCGAGCGGGCCGCGCAAGCAGGTAGCGGGCGGTTCGCGGGCGGCGTGCAGGCCGCGCGGGCGGTTCGCGGGCAGTTCGCGGGCGGTTCGCAGGCCGCGCGGGCGGTTCGCGGGCGGTTCGCGGGCGGCGCGCAGGCCGCGCGGGCGGTTCGCGGGCGGTTCGCTAGAGGGCCAACGGGGCCGGTAGGTGCGATCGCAATCGACGGGGCCAGCGGGGCCGGGAAAAAAAAAGGTAACGCTCGCGAGGGCGCTACGGGGGAGACGCTAAGAACGCGCTCCGGTAGGTAGGTAGGTAGGTAGGTATCGTACGGTGGGCCCTTAAGAACGGTCCTAGGGAAGGACCTGCTCTGAAACCATGTCAAGATTACGAGACTGGAATGATTGAACTAACAGAGAAATCAGTACAAATAGCAAACCCGAAAATTGTGTACCCCATATAGGCTAACCCACTGTAGCCTAACAAATGCAACATATATAATGTTTGACAAAGTTGGCTCCTATAGCGTACATGAATGTCTTCTTGTTAAATCTCATATCGTAATAGTTCCCAAGCCTACCTCCTCCCTCCCTTCACCGTCGCACTTCTCCGTGAAGGGTGGGTGGCCGATGGCGGGGCAGAGGCAAATAAATTTGCCCGTGGAGAAAGGTGGTGATGGAAACAGGATACTTCTTGTGGGTGCACTTCCCTCGAGGGAAATGACTTTTGCAGGCATTTCCCTTCGCTTAGGTTCGAAAGGGAAATGACTGCCACGTCGGCATTTTCCGGGCTTACCACGTTTTCGAATCTAAAATTGCAGAGGCAGGCAGCTTCCTATTTTCCCTCCCCTTCCCTACGTGATGGGTGCAGAACAACGCCATCGATTCTGTCTTCAGATCACTGCTTACATCCTGCCTCTTGAGGGGTGGTTTGATTCGGCAGTGGATTTTTTCTCGTGGTTTATTTTTTGGGAGCCTTTAAATGTGAAGACTATTCATGACAAAAAATCCCTTTACCTTTACTGTATGCAATGAACCAGTTCCAACCAATCATAGCAAAGCGTGGTAAGCTGATCTGACATGAGAAACTTGACCGCCATCTCGGTTGTGGGAATTTATCTTGGGAAAATATGCCAATGGTAACTTTTATGGGGCGCTATAACGCGTACGGTAATCATTACATGTAGTTTTAACGCGTTTGGTAACTCGCTTAACACGTTTGGTAACAATATACTAGCAGCCTATCACGGGAACAGTAACTAGAAAAAATTCTCGCCAAAAATGACCCTGATTCTAGAAACCCCCACTCGCGCAAGATTGAATTAACGAATCCTGACGCACCAAGTTTTGACACACTTTCCGAAATTCAAGCATTTAACTTACAAGTAACTGTTTTTAAAACAAATTCATCCATTCAAGTAAAATTAGAGCGATTGTTCGGAACATTTTTTGTAACTAATTCTATCGCACGCTCGGGGCAAAAAATATAAACCCCTTTCGGATGACAAGCGATCATTAGAGCATCAACCCTGAACACCTTGCAACAAGACGTTTAGGGCTTGTTTAGGAGGTGTATATTATTTTCCCGCCTGTACAATTATCCTGCCGTTGCAATTTACTGCATATTTTAAAAAATTTATCACTTTGTCGACTTTGAAGAAATTTTTAATCACTTTGTCGCCTTTCCAGAATTTTTTCATGGTTTGTGGTAATGGTGTAAAAGAAAATCGAACTAAAAAGAGATATGAAACGGCTCCGAAATTATGTAGTCTGTGGAAATAAAACATACGCGATCCTTCGCAATCACGGCTAGAATCATTCCAAACATTTAAAACGGTGCAAATTTCTATTCAGTAAATCAAATTTCTTGAAGTCTGGATCATTCCAGGCGGGAGTTTCAATCAGTTACCATTCGCGTGATCGTTCGCCTGCGACGAGTTACTAAACACGTGCAAGCATACTGAAATAGTTACCGTACGCGTTATAGGGCCACTTTTTTGTTACCGTTGGCATACTTCCCCATTTATCTTTGACCGATTTCATTCGAACTCGTGAGCGTGGAGAGTCGATCAGTGACAGTAGCGAGGTTGGGCCCTAGTTGTCAGGCTATGCAGGGGTCTGTCTCGTAAAAGAGGGGGTGGTTTGATGGTGAAACCGGAGATCCTGGGATTAGACAGTGGAGTCGAATAATTTCATGCGGGTAGGGGAGGATAATTGGTTGTGTTCACCAACCACCTGTTCGAGGGCGTGTGCAGCTGTCGGCATGAAAATCATGTTTCAGGGGCCCTTGGCTCAAAAGCTTGAAATTAGTCATGCGACCCTTGGAAAGAGAGCCACCCCACCGACGTTTTGCGACTCGTTCCGAAGGTTTTCAACGTGAGTTCACGAAACCCCGAGCTTGTCAGTGATACACACAGACTCTTGACCCGGTGATACACACAACCTCGAAGACTGTGTGACACTCACTGTGAATAGATGCTGTGTTGGTCTGGCTGGTCTCCTCCCGTGTTCTCCATTTCCTCTGCACTGGAGCATTCATGGCAGCTCCGCTTCTCAGCTTGCGTTCCCCTACATCTGCATCTCAGCCCTCCTCCTAGAACAACCCCGTCAACCTGTCCAAAACTCAACCATTGGGTGGATGGGAATGGGTGTGCTAGATTGGACCCTGGACCAGAATCTAGGAAAACGCGTTCGGGAAACAATCAGGCCTTGTCGCGCTGACGAATTATCAGCTGGTAACATATTATCTGAGCTCAGCTGACTAACTTATCCTAAGCTAGCGAGCTACCACTATACATTCCTCGTTGGCTGGAAATTAGCCTGAAGAGCACGATGGCCGACACTCGTTTGCAGACTCTGTTGAGCACATTGTGCGACAAAGGCGGGTGGACGTACGCCGTCTTTTGGCGCGCTCCTGAGCTGCACTGCACGTCACAAGTGTAATGCCCCAGCTCTTTAGTTTAGCTCCCCTTCGCCAATGCCGCTCTTCATAGGCGTTCCGGTCCTGGCAAGATAGCTTCTTTACCCCTTTCTTCGACATTCGTTTCAGAAAATAGTTCATACGTCGCTCGGTCTTCTTCTCCCAGTGTCGTTCTGATGTGTAGGTTTCCTATTAAATCAGTCAGATTCGCCGTCGCGGGTAGCCAGGGCTCAGCCCAACGACCGCAGCTGACACGGAACCGTTCCCCTTAGCGCTTCGCCAGAAGCTGTCACGCGACGACGTATAGTTAGGGTTTCTACATCGCGCTACAATCACCTTCCGAAGCGCTGTCGCTACACCTGACATGTTACCAGCTGCCAGGCATAGCTAGCTATAGTTATTGACTCTAGGTAGTCAGGTACCGTTCAGTGTTAGCTCGCCGAACCGGCTTTTCCAGTGATGCTCCCGGATGACTCCGATCGTAGTTTTTTTTTCTTCTTCTTTTTCTTTCGCATTGCATATTCGTCACGATATCAGGCTAGCGCTTTTCTTGCAAGCTTGTTTTATCCGCTTACGCTTCCGTCGTCTTTTGTATAATGCATAGCATCGACGTGATAGTCGGCATACGTTCTGCTTTCGAAACCGCTCCCGCGTCAGTTCACGGACATGCTCGTTTCCTTAAAATCTCCGCGAACCGGCTTGCTCATCTGTTTCATGACAGAAGCCTTGAGGTCCTTTCCGCTTGTCTGCATCGCGATCTCCTGTTCTCAGTGCTATCGTCTCCCTCCCCTCCAATCCCTTCCCCCCCCCCCCCCGCCTCCATTCCCCGCCATCGTCAGCGGACCCATCCAGAGCTGCACGGACGCAACTGGCGGTTACTCGTGTGTCGACCCCATCGCCATGTTCCGCCTTGTTCCCCCATTCTGGGTCGCCAATGCAGAGCTACGCGGGTGTGGAAGGGCGCCTGTTCGTGTCTGGTCTGGACTTAGTTGTCCCCCTCCTCTCTCCCCTCTCCCCCTTCCCCCCTCCCCCTTCCCCCATCCCCCCTCCCCCCTCCCTCTCCCCCCTCCCCACTCCCTCTCCCCCCTTCCCCCATGCAGAGCGGCGCTGGCGTGGGAGGGCGGGTACTTTCTGCTGACGAACGTGTTCGACCAGAAGCAGACGAGCGGCGCTTTTGAGTCGACTAAAAAATCGTTCCCCTCTCTCCCCTCCCCCCTCCCCCACGCAGAGCGGCGCTAGCCTGGGAGGGCGGGTACTTTCTGCTGACGAACGTATTCGACCAGAAGCAGACGAGTGGCGCGTCGTTGACGGAGGCTGACGTGGCACGCATGCTGGCGCTGCAGGAGGAGTTCACCGCCATGCGCTCGCACCGCTACCCGTGCCACACTGGGTAAGTGAGGGGGGTGGGAGCACCGCTACCCGTGCCACACTTGGTGAGTGAGTGAGGGAGGGAGGGAGGGAGGGAGGGAGGGAGGGAGGGAGGGAGGGAGGGAGGGAGGGAGGGAGGGAGGGGAGGGAGGGGGGGGGGGGGGGGGGAGGGAGGGAGGGAGGGAGGGAGGGAGGGGGGGGGATGGGGGGGGGGGGGGGGGGAGGGAGGGAGGGAGGGAGGGAGGGAGGGAGGGAGGGGGAGGGAGGGGGGGGGGGGGGGAGGGAGGAGGGAGGGAGGGAAGGAGGGAGGGAGGGAGGGAGGGAGGGAGGGAGGGAGGGAGGGGGGAGGGAGGGGGGGGGGGAGGGAGGGAGGGAGGGAGGGAGGGAGGGAGGGAGGGAGGGAGGGGGGGGGGGGAAGGGAGGGAGGGAGGGAGGGAGGGAGGGAGGGAGGGAGGGAGGGAGGGAGGGAGGGAGGGAGGGAGGGAGGGAGGAGGGAGGGGGGGGGGGGGGGGAGGGAGGGAGGGAGGGAGGGAGGGAGGGAGGGAGGGAGGGAGGGAAGGAGGGAGGGAGGGAGGGGGGGAGGGAGGGAGGGAGACCGGGAGTGGGGAGGGAGGGAGCACCACTATTCATTCCCATTATTGATGCCCTGTCCTGATGCTCCCTCTCTGATCATTCCCGAATTCCCGTCCGTCTGCAGGCTGCTGGGCAGGGTGGCGATGGCAGGGGGGGTACCGGCTGCTGTGTGAGCCGGTCAAGTCACGCACCATTAGAGGCGTGGGGCGCTTGCACCTGGTGAGACTGGACGCATTGATTCATTTTGACTTTTGAGTCGACTCAAGAGCAGGGGCGTGGGGCGCTTGCACCTGGTGAGACTGGACGCATTAATTCATTTTGACTTTTGAGTCAACTCAAGAGCAGATGCGTGGGGCGCCTGCACCTGGTGAGACTGGACGCATGCTGTGACCGCCTCTTAGAATGCTTTGACAACATATAGTTTGGGGCGCCGGAAGCTTGCAGCCATGCGCCTAGATTACTTACTCCTGTTGGGATGAAAAAAGTACAAGTGCATGATGATTTATCGGATGTTTTGGAGTATGCGCTGCCTTGCCTGTCACAAACTGCCACTCGTAACCACACCACTCGTTGTCGCCCTGTGTTCACACTGCCACACCATACCATCCCATGCCACACATGCATTACCATCCCACTGCATGCAATACCATGCCACACCACACCATGCCATCCCACGCCACGCCATTCCCACGTTTACGATGGAGCAGGATGGCAGCAAGGACGAGGAGCAACCAGAGGAGTGGGACAGGCAGTTCGCTGCAGGGGTCAAGGTGAGGCAGTTCGCTGCAGGGGTCAAGGTGAGGCAGTTCGCTGCAGGGGTCAAGGTGAGGCAGTTCGCTGCAGGGGTCAAGGTGAGGCAGTTCGCTGCAGGGGTCAAGGTGAGGCAGTTCGCTGCAGGGGTCAAGGTGAGGCAGTTCGCTGCAGGGGTCAAGGTGAGGCAGTTCGCTGCAGGGGTCAAGGTGAGGCAGTTCGCTGCAGGGGTCAAGGTGAGGCAGTTCGCTGCAGGGGTCAAGGTGAGGCAGTTCGCTGCAGGGGTCAAGGTGAGGCAGTTCGCTGCAGGGGTCAAGGTGAGGCAGTTCGCTGCAGGGGTCAAGGTGAGGCAGTTCGCTGCAGGGGTCAAGGTGAGGCAGTTCGCTGCAGGGGTCAAGGTGAGGCAGTTCGCTGCAGGGGTCAAGGTGAGGCAGTTCGCTGCAGGGGTCAAGGTGAGGCAGTTCGCTGCAGGGGTCAAGGTGAGGCAGTTCGCTGCAGGGGTCAAGGTGAGGCAGTTCGCTGCAGGGGTCAAGGTGAGGCAGTTCGCTGCAGGGGTCAAGGTGAGGCAGTTCGCTGCAGGGGTCAAGGTGAGGCAGTTCGCTGCAGGGGTCAAGGTGAGGCAGTTCGCTGCAGGGGTCAAGGTGAGGCGACCTTCTCCTCGTCTCGTCTCCACCACTCTTTCTCTCCTCTCCCCACTCCCCTCTCCGTTTCGCTTCCCCTTCGTTTCACCTGTTGCAACTTTGATTCTCTCATCAGTTCCATGTCCTTTTCTTCCTTCTGCGCACCCTCAATTATCCTGTTCATAATTGCCCCTTTGTGGAAATGCCACTACCCCACCATGCAGGTCATAGCGTTGATTGGTGTGCCTCAGGGCGTGCTTCAGATTGCCGCCTGCACGCCGGTATGTCTTCACTCCACTGTTCCGGTCCGCTGTGTGCTATCTCTCCGTTCACACTCCTCCCTCTTAACCACCCCCCCACTTCACTCTGCTCCGGTCGAGAATCTCCCACGGTTTCGCTCCTGGTTCATTCTGATACACCTCCCCTGTTCCCTCCCATTCTCGTACCATTCCCTCCCCCACTTGCACCCCCACTGACTCCCCCACTCCCTTCCGCTTTCCTACCTCTCGGGTTGCAGATCAAGCCGACCAATGAGATGATTGCAAAGCTTCGAACCAAGTTCGACGAGCTTCGGAAGCCCCCCCGAGTCACCCCCATTCCGAACCTGCAAGCTGCCCTTCCAAACCAGTCCCTCCTTCCAAGCCAATCCACACCTCCCCCAAATACCACCTCCCATAACCCCTGCCGCCCAACTGCTCCTGGCCAATCACAACCAAGCACAACCAAGTCAGCAAACATTTCACCAGAAGACCTTATTCTCTTGAAAAAACTTTTGGGCAGCTCTGGAGAAAATCTCACTGCTGCCCAGGCGTCTCAGCTCTTGACCCAGCTTGCATTGCTATCTGGGAAAACACCTGACGCACAGGAAGCACCGACCGGGGGACAAGGTGGGATGAGAGTAGAGAGACGAGAGTGTCTGCCTGGCCTCCAGGCCTCGCATCAACAGCAGCAGCATCTTCAGCAGCAGCAGGAGCAGCAGAATCTGCTGCTGCAGCAACAGCAGTGGCAGCAACAGCAGAAGCAGCAGCGCCTTCAGCAGCTGCAGCAGCAGCAGCACTTTCAGCAGCAGGGACAGACGGCGAAGTGGGGAGAGGGGCGTAGGCAGGATGCTGCTGCTGGTGCTGCAGCTGCTCCTGTTACTGTTGCTCCCGCTGCTGCTACAAATGGGCCGCAACAGGGAAGGCCAAGGGAGGGCTGGACTGGGCAGGCTTAGCCGGGGGAGGCGGATTGAGTGCGTCGCCAGGTGCTTTGCAGAGGGAGAATTGGGAAGCGGGGAACGGGATAGGTGCCAGTGGGCCTAGTGGGACGGGGCTAGGGTTTGCAGGTAAAACTGGGGAGGGGAGAGGGAAGGGTGCATGCAGTGGTGGTGATGAGGCAGCAGAGGAAGGCACAGGGGAGTGGCGGCCGGGGGAGAATGTGATGATGGAGAGTGTGGGGGATGGGGCAGGGCAGGACGTGTATGAGCTTTCGTCAGGGCCAGGGGGAACGGATATGTCGGTATGTGGAGGTGAAGGGGACGCCGGGGAAGGAGGGGCTGCTAGTGGTGCTACTGGTGGTGGTACTGGTGATGCCTCTACTGGTGGTGCTTCTACTCTTTGCGGTTCTGGAGGGGCGGCAGCGGCAGGACAAGGAGCAGAGGGAAGAGCAGGAAGAGCAGTGGCAGCAAGGGGGACTGCAGTGGCGCCTGCAGGAGTACTAGCAGGGGCAGGGGCAGGGGCATTAGTAGGGGTACCCGGGGTTTCACCTGAAATGAGTCCCAAGCCGCCTTGCTCGCCTGTCACTCTCCCCCCACTCGCTCCCACCCGCCCACGCATGTCCCCACCTGATGATACTTCTTCTCAGCAGCTTAATGACTCTGCGGCTACTGCCACTGCCACTGCTGCTGGTAGTGCTGCTGCTGCTGGTAATGCAGCTGCTACCACTGCCACTGCTGTTGCTACTGCAAATGGCGCTGCAGCAGCCGCAACCCCTCCTCTCCACCCCACAGCCTCACCTGCAGATTTGGCTGAATTCGACGCTCTCTGTGTCACTCTAGACCACTCCCGCACCTTCCCCACAACAGGACAACTCCTGCCGCCCGGACTTACCCTCATCGCCACGTCCCCGCCTCATGCCGCCACCCCAGGCACCAACCACACGAGTAACACCAACCACATAAGCAACGGTCCACAGCAGCAGCAGCAGCTTCAGCAGCAGCACCCACAGTTTCAGCAGCAGCAACAGCACCATCAGCAGCACACAGGCGTGCACACATCACTGTCAGCAGATAAGCCCCCTCCCACCGCAGGTCGCGCTCGCTCGCCCAGCAGCGCCGCCACACCTTGTCCTCCGCCGACCGCGCCGCCCTCGCTCGCCAGCTCTCCCCCTCCCGCGCCCTTTTGGGGGGGAGCTTCCGCCTGGGGGGGGCGCTAGGCGGAGGGGGGGTAGGCGGGGATGGGGGAGGGGGCGGGGGAGGGGGCGGGGGAGGAGGGGCAGGAGCGGGAGGAGCAGGAGGCGGAGCAGGAGGGGGTGTGGGTGCGTCTGGTTACAGCCATCCGTCTGCTGCTCTAAGCAGAATGGTATCAAGCCCCTTATTTAAACGTAGCCTCAGCTGCACGAGTCCCATTCAGGGCATGACCCGAGCTGCAGCCGCCCACATCCGGCGCCACTCCTTCTCCACCTCGCCGTCCTCCTCCCCTTCCTCCTCCGCCAATACCACTTCTGCTGCCAGAGTGATGCATAGAGTGGCCTCCCCCACTGCTAGCTCAGGCGGGGGGGGCATGGGGGGGAACATGGGGGGCGGGAGGCATGGGGGTTTCTCGAGCCGGCATATGTCGAGTCTCTCGAACCCCGAGTTTCTGTCTGAGTTTCTGAATCTGTGCCCGTTTGAAGGGTCCCCCAGGGGTGCGGGCGTGGGGCGGGGGAGGGAGATGGCAGGAGGGGGGATAGGAGGCGGAATGGGAGGCGGTATAGGGGGAACAAGGCTGGCAGGAGGAGCAGGGATGGAAGGTGGGGGGGCTTGTGCAGGGGCAGGGGGGATGGCAACAGGGGAAGCAGCGATGGTGCATGATGCTGCGTTTGCTCAGTCGAACCAGGGAGCAGTTGAAGGGGCGGGGATAGGAGAGAGACGAGGAGACGGGTGGGGAGATGGAAGGAGGGCGGAAGGGGGTGCAGGAGTGGGAGGGGAGGTGGGGGTGGATGAGATGGAATGGCTGCTGCAGGAGATGATAATGATGCATGGCAGTGGTGATGGTAGCGCCGCCACTGCTGATGGCAATGCTGCTGCAACTGATGGCACCTCTGTTGCGGCTAATGCATATGCTGCTGCTCTTGACACGTGCGGCTTGGCTGATGGGGACGCTTGCTTGGATGTAGATATGGGCATGGGCATGGGCGGGGATAGGGGCGTGAGCGAGGGGATGGGGGGCGGCATGGGCATGGGAGGAGGGAATGGGGAGGAGCAGAATGCACTGATGGAAGGAGGAATGGGGGTAGGTATGGATGCCATGGATGGTTCAGGTGGCACTGATGCCATCGGTGGGATGGGCGGAATGGGGGGGATGCGTATGGTTGAAGGACTGGATGCTAGTGCAGACGGGATAGCGGATCGAGGCATGGGTGGTGTTGATGCTGCTGGTGCTGCTGGTGCTGCTGCTGATGGTGTTGATGGTTGTAGCTGGTGCTGGTGCTGGTGTGAGCAATGCGTTGAGGGCGGCAGAGAATGCCACTCTGCAGATGCTGCTGCACCGCTGCAATGGAGACCCTGCTGCTGCTGCAAAGCTGCTCGAGAATCTGTTGCTGCAGAAACAGAAGGAGCAGCAGCAGCAGCAATCACACCAGCAAGTGCAGGCGCAGCAGCAGCAGCAGCAGCAGCAGAGGGCAGGCATGTTTGGGAGCCCAAGGTTGGGCATAGTCAAGTCGACTTCCCATTCCCAGCCTTCCCGCACTCTCCACTCCTTGCAGGCTTCCTCCTCCCCTCCTTCTGCATCTCCCTCCTCAGCCTCCCCTCCCCATGCATCCGCACATGCACCCCCCCTTCCCCCCACCCATGGGTCCGCGCACCCCCTGCCCTCCTCACACTCCCGCGCCCTCCCATCAGTTCCCCTCCCCCGCCCTGCCTCACGCTTCTTTCCCAAGTCCGCCTCTCTGCCTGGTCATCTCCCCCGCCCCCCACCACCTGCTGCTGCTGCTGCTGGCGGCGGTGGCGGCGGCGGCGGTGGCGGCGGTGGTGGTGGTGGTGGTGGTGGGGTTGTGGGGGAAAGGATTGCCTCCAGTCCACTAGGCAGGCAGGCAGTGGAGCAGCAGCAGCAGCAGCAGCAGCAACGGCAGTTGTTACAGCAGCAACAACGCCAACAGCTACAAGTGCAGCAGCAGCAGCAGATGGTGCAGCAGCTGAGACAGAAACAGGCAGCACTGCAGCTTCAGCAGGTGCTACATCAACAGCAGCAGCAGCAGAAACAGCAGCAGCAGCAGCAGCAGCAAGAGCAGGAGCACTTATCTTTGGAGGAACAGCAGCAGCAGGACCTCCTACTAAGTTATTTGATATCCGGCAAGCAATCCCCCGATGCTGCTGCACAGTCCCTGGTGGCGAGCCTAGCCCCGGCAGCCAAAGCTGACCTGCTGTCCCAACTGCTGCTGGGACAGAATAATCCAACTCACTCACCTCGAGGAACACATGCGCACGCACAAGCACATGCGCAGGCAGAGGCAAAGGCAGAGGCACACGTGGTAGCAACACGAGGGGCAGAAGCACGTGTGGCAGGGGCACAGGAATTTAAAGCACGGGTTGGTGGGAGTATGGATGGAGGAACCTTCCACCAAGCGTGTGGGGAAGCTTCCTTGTCCGAGCGACTGGATTGTGATGGTCAAAGTTCCGCCGAACCACCGGGTGTCGGGTTTGGCTATCCCGAGCCTATGGGCCGCAGTGCTTCCGAACCTGGATCTGCAGGTTGGGACGAGAGAGGGGGAGCCGGTGCCGAGCCTGACGGTGCGGGTTGGAGAGTCGGAGAGGGCTTGATGCAGCATCCAATATTTATGAAGCAGGAGGAGGTGTTGCAGCAGCAGCAGCAGCAGCAGCAGCAGCAGCAGCAGCAGGAGGAGGAGTAGGAGTAACGGCAGCAGCAGCAGAAGCAGAAGCAGCAGCAGGTGGCGGAATGGCAACAGCAGCAGCAATAGGAGAACCAGAAGCGGAACTAACGGCAGCAGCTGCAGCAGGAACAGGAGGAACAGATACAGATCCTGTGTTCTCCCCTGGTTTATTAGGCGCAGGAGTCTTTTCAGGTGTACAGGGCGGGCTAGACGTGCTTATAGAGGGCGGTGCAGCCAGCGATCTCCAAATGGCTGCCCCTGACGGCGTGGAAGGGTTGATGGGGGCGGGGATTGGGATGGGAGGAGAGGAGGAGTTAGGAGAAGAGTGGGCGATGTTCTTAGATGTGATGGATGTACCACCAATACTGGATGATCTGGATGAGGTGAGTAGCAGGGGTGGGAAGGGTGGGTGAGAGGTGAGGAGGAGTGAAGAGGAGGAGCTAGGAGATGGGTCATGTCATTAGATGTGATGGATGCACCGCCAATACTGGATGATCTGGATGAGGTGAGTAGCAGGGGTGAGTAAAAAGGTATTACGCGCGCATGACATCTATAAATGGCTGCTTTTTTATGTAGTAGATGTACCGCCAATACTGGATGATTTGGATGAGGTGAGTTGCAGGGGTGGGGAGAGGGGTGAGGAGTGAAGAGGAGTGAGGACGAGGGGTGAGGGCGGGGGAGAAGTGAGAGGTACGGGTGAGGAAGAGGAGGGGTGAATTGAGGGAGAGGCTGTAGGGATGAGAAGTGGCTTGGAAGCCTGGTGCTAGGTGCTATTTGGGTGCTTGCTTTCATGGGTGCTTGGCGTGTGAGTGGCCTGCTGAGGGGGTCAACCATCAACCATCCCGGTCACTCTACCAGTCATCTCTTCAATTCATCAAACCCACCCAGCTTCTTGCTTCAAGGGTGTGTTTCTTGCCGATATGTTGATTGTCGTGCGTCTCTTCTTGTCCGCTGCCCAATGTGTTCAGAAGCAAGCAATGAACCTGTGCTCGTTCCTTTCAAAACATAACAGTTAGAGGTTCTACTCACTGCATTCTACCTGTACTCGCTCCTTTCAGGTGATGGGCTCCACTATTGCATGACTCGTTGCACTTACTCTGCATGTTTGAAGCTGGTACAGTGACATGCTCTTTGCAGGTTACGCCATGGGCTGTGATAAAACGTGGTACAGCATCGCAAGGGCATCGCGATGCATGGCCTCTTGTGTCACACATTAGCCACCTTCCCCTAGAAAGCGCTAATTGTGTAGACTGGGGAAGAGTATGCATATGTTTGTCAACATATTGAATGGTCTTTTATAGTCCTCCCCTTTCCAGTATCTTCTGATGATTGGCTCTAGAATGTGTCTAAGCAGTTATTGCACAAAAAAAATGTAAGAAGTATGATTTATGTGCTAATATCGGAATTCAGGTTTGATTATTCGCCTCGCCAGCCAGGTTCAACGTGCAGGAGGACGCCTCGTGTGCGGGATAGAACCGACATGTTGGTCTTTGGAACGCGTTACAATTGTAACACCGGCTGAGGGTCGGGACCACACACCGAAATCGCGAGCATCGATCGCCACAGCCAGGTTTCAACCTGCGTGGGACAAGATCGCGCTGGAGGTCCATTTTTGGCGGAAGTTTTAACATTTCTGAGCGATGTGAACGCTTGAAGCGGGATTTCAGTGCGGTTGCGATTCAATATCGGATGATCTTACTGTGACGTGAGGTCACACGGACTCTAACGAAACAAGATTACCATAGCATTCACGAATTCGCGAGGCTACTGTACATTCACACATCGATGCCTTGGAGGATCGACGTTTCAATTGTGACGCGTCCTTAGGTGTACATGTCACTGTACCTGACAATGCTCTGACGAGTTTCAACACCCAACATGATCGGCACCGTACATTCTGCTCAAATCCCCACCGATCAGGCCTTTTGTTGTGTCAGATCTACACTAGCCAATACGGGACCATGCCTCCGCGGACTTTTAGGACCAAGACTCTCCTCAAGTCTTGAGAGCAGCCCAGCCATATCAAAGTGAGCTAGGTTCAACCTGCTCGATGAGGTGCATTCAAGAAGCAACAGCGTCTTTCGTTTCTCGTCAGAAATACATACTGAGGCCCAGTTCGGCAGGCAATATGGCCATCATCGCCATTATCGGCCATTTTAACGGGCCATTTTAATGGCCCCAAGAAACAGCTGCGAAGTCAGCCTGTAGCCCCAGCGCAACTTCGGAAAAAATGGCTAGTGCGTTCGGTGCATTAAATGGGCCTTGAAAAATGGCATCGCCCGTGAAAGGCCCTGCGCAGAAGCCCGCATGCAGCTGCGCTGATGGAGCGCAGAATCACTGTACAGGCAGCCCGGGCAGCCCTGCAATTGGGAAGTGCGTTCGAAGTGTTCGTGATGGTGTGATGGAGATGTGTGATTTTCCTCTGGGCACGAGGAAGGGTGCGAAAGACAGGGATTTGTTTTTTTCAGGGCAAGGTGCGATTGCCCCGAATCACTTTCCCCGCATGGTGCGGGGCCTCGAGGCCGCATGGTGCGGCGGATGAGAAAATGGACAGTTTGCCAGAGAAATTGGGTTCGAGGAAGATTCCTCTGATAAAAAATGCCAGAGCTAAAAGGGGTGTTCGGCTGGCATTCCATTCTTGTCAGGTTCGGCGGTGATCCGCTTATCTCGAACCTATATAACGTTTAGCGCGCTTATCAACGAAGGCTCCATGGTGGTCGGTTTCTTGTATCCCATACGGGGAAACCGTTTTTTTAATGCCTGCCGAACCGGGCCTGAGTTCCGAAAACCCCAGGGAATGCTGGGATCCCACCAGGTACCAGATCCCACTAGGGCCCACGTCTTGGTCATAGCTTTCATAGCTTGTCACGCCAGATAGAAAATCCATGAAAAAACATCCGAAATTTAACAGTGCACTGCAATGCACCTACAGTAACGAAAAAAAAAAGGAGTGTTCATTTCACAACACCATCTCTCGATGTTGGACACCCTGGCAACTGTTGACACATACTACATCATTTCATGAAAGGCGTGTTCACAAGGCACATCATTGAGGCTTCGAGTCGTTAGCGGGTGTGATGTTTGTTCCTCGATGGGGATGCCGAAAAAACTTCGCGAGAGTTCGACTGGCGTTTTTGGTGGTGTCTCCGCCTTCATGAAGAGTTTGAGATGCTACAGTTTGTCGCCCGCCTTTCTATGTCCTGCGATGTTGTGCTCCAGAGACTTCCACGGAGGATCATTCTAATTAGAACACGAAGTGTCGAGGTGCGTGTGGGTTGGTTGGTAGGAGGGAGGTGGGGCTTTGTACAGTTGTTCTCGTTTAAAGTCCGACGGAGAAACACGCCGCGCGCGGACTATATGTCAAAATGTCCGAAACCCCGGGCAAACGGGACCCTATAGTCCCAAATTCGAGAAAATTGCATGAAAAGCGGTTTTACGTCTCTACTGGTTGTTGTTTTTTGTCATATACGTACGTATGGACCGCGCTTGCTTCAACTTCTCGTCGAACGGTTTTACGCGTTATCAGTGATGCGTGAAAAACGGGCAGAAATAAACAACATCGATTATGTTTGATGCCATAATAAGTTTGTCTTTTTGTTTTTCCTTCCTGTCAGCGAGATTACTGAGATGTCATCGTGGAGCGCGCTAGGAATCGCGCGACGGGAATAAGAAACAAGCGCGGTCAAGAGAAACAAAAAATATCAGTTGTAAATGTTTATTTCAAAACAAAACTGCCCTTTTTAGCATTCTCCGTAAATGTTCAAGGCACTTATACGTGCAATGAACCTGGTCAAAAAAGGGACTGTAGAGGAGGGGCCACACCTAGGAATTAAAGGAAAAAGCTCCTCATTCTGAAATTGGGACTTTGTGAGCGCGGGACTTTATAGCGGAACCATTTGTACTGTATTTGAAGAAGCACGGATTCCTATGACGCTGGTATTCGTCATCACCGCGTAAACACCTCATGACAAACGGAACCCAATTTGTTTTGCAGCACCCCAGCCAAATCCGAGCTAGGGTTGCAATCCAATCTGGCCTAGCAGTGTGTAGGAACCGATAGGCTTTGTAGCAGGGTGGTTTTTGGATCACTAGCAAAAGCATTCAAACACCAGTTTTCACACTAGAAACCCAGTCGTATCCAAACACCAGTCTTCACACTAGAAACCCAGTCTCCTCTTGTCCCCTTCGTCCTGTTCTCCGGGGCCTGGAACCACCCCTATCATAACACATTTGGTTTTCTAAACTAGTCAGATTCATTGGTTTTCCACCAAACAGTTCATCTCGTTCGTCATGAACTATGAATATCAGCAGCTATGACAATACATCCATGGCCATGGCGGAGAGCTTTAACTACGTCAATGTGCAGCAATTTCTGTCCTGATGCAGACATTGAGACACTTATACGACGCGCGACTTTAAGCTCTACACAATGGTGTATTTTAAGAGTTCATTACGGGAACCTAAACACCATTTATATGAGTTCCAGGCAGTCGTCAGTGTTTCAAGCATCATCAACGCCTACTATTGCACATGACTTCAAACAAGTATCTAAGTTTCCTAATGGATATCATCGCGCATTACCTTTGGTTTTGTCATCAGCTCGCGCTACTCTCAAGGCCGACTTTCTCTATGGTTCACCAATCTCCGTGGTTTTTACCCAGCTTGACTGCCTGGCGTTCCCTATGGTTCTGGCGCTGCCCTCGGGCCTGGACCTGCAGCGTTTCAGTTTCAAACATATGAAGTACAAACAGTCTGCTTCAGCGTCAAATGTGCTCAGTCCGGCTTGTTGTTCAGCCTCCAACGGGCTGTCAAGCTTCTCTCATCATCGCACCATGGGGAAAGGTCGCAGCAACAAGACTGGCAAGAAGACTCTTGATACTGACAAGGAGGGTGATATGGCCAATGTACCTGCTGTGCCTGTGAAGGATGCTGCCGATAATGGTCGTACGCCGGCTTCTTCTTCGGCGCCTGCGGTGCTCGGTCCCTTCGAAGACTTGCTGGACTTACAGATCAAGGCTGACATTCCCGCTGGACAAGACGGCGATGGTGCTGCCGGGGTCGCTGGTGCTGCTGCTAAGGAGGACGGAAAGGTGGCCGCTGATGGTGAGGCTGATGCGGATGCTGCCGCGCAGGAGGATGAGGATGCTGCGTCTGACCAGGCCCCTGATGACGACGACGATGGTTACCTGAGTGACGACTCCGATGAACATCTGGAACCGACTTCGCTTGGCAGCATTATCGCTTTGAAACGCTTCTCGCTAACCTTGCTGGTGCCGTTTAACAGGAAACCCGAAGTCAAGCGCACTGCTGTAACTGTGGCTGCCTTGCTGGATGATTGGAAGGATCAGCTGTCGCCGGACGTGCTGCAGACGACAACTTATTAGGAGCTTACCGCGACTTATTTCTCTGGCGTGCGTTATGGTCGCCTTCAAGTTACCTTCAACCACGTCCGCGATGCGAATTTTGTTTGGAGCCAGGTCGTCAGACACGAGTGTGTGAACGGCGACGTGGTCGACTTTACCTGGCAGCATCCGGAGGACGCGCGTTTTCTTCGTGAGCGTCTGCTGAACCCGAGGGCGAAGGAGGTTGTTGTCAAGGGAGTCCCTGCGGACATTACTGCTGAGCTGATACGTCACCTGCTGGTGGTGTCGACGCTGGTTAAGCGTGGTCGGAGCGCTTTCGCCAGCGGCTTTGGTTTTCACCGGACCGTTGATCCGGTCACTGGGTTAGACACCGATCGGATCCGTGGCCTTTTTGTACCTCATGTCGACGATGGGTATCGCTGGAGGTACTTTGTGGAGGACCCGTCGACTGGCAGGCGCTACCTGCTTCATTACCCGTCGCTTACCTGCGAGCTCTGCAGTGGCCAGCACATGACCCGCTACCACGACCACTATGTCACCCCGAGACAGGAGAATTTCACCAACTGGAACCTGACGGTCAAAAAGGTTCATGACATGAACGGTATAAGCAGGAAGCCTCTTCCTCCTCGGTTTTCGCTTTCGTTACCTTCGATTTCTGCTCCGCTCGTACCGTGCCTTCAGAGCCGTACTGACGATTGTCTCCTCACCTCCTCTCGCAGCGGCTTCCCTGAAAGCCACAGCGCCCCTGACGCGCATTCTGAAAGACCCCGCAGTCATACTCACCTCTACTGGAGGTGTGCGGGAGGAGTGGGTGTGCGTACAGACTGTCTGCGAGAAGGCCCAAGGGAATCGTTTCGAGCCGGCGGCGGCTCATGTGGCCTCTGCCAGGCACAAGGGAGGGCTGAAGTCAGAAGGTGCTGCAACGCGCGCCAGCATGCACTCGCAGAAGATGGCTGCTTTCAAAAAGGAGTTCATGGCTGTGCCGGCAAAGAAGTGAACAGCGGCTTAGCGGATGAGACGCCGTTGTGGTTGTTCGGTGCATGTTGTGTAGTTGGTGCCTGTTTCTCCTTCGCTGTAGCAGGATGCATCGTCGCAATAAAGATCAATCGCCCGTGGATGCTGTGGGGCTCAAAGAGGGTGGTTAATGGATAAACGCAACAGCTTAACCTTTCTCGAGCTCAACATCAACGGGCTCGGTAGCTGCGGGAAACAGGAGAGATGCAGAAAGTGGATCAGAAAGGTAGCACACATAGTGGTACTCACTGACACACGTGTTTCACAGGATCATAACTTCTGGACGCAAATCCGGTCGGAAGCTCAGGCGGTAGTTGGCCCGTCACAGAGAGCAGGGGGGGTGGCGGTCTTAAGTTTCCTGCCAGGCATGCGGTTCACGGATGTGGTTACACATGAGTCTGGCATTTCAGGATAACTAGGCAAGAATGATTGAACTAGCAGAAGTTTGGGTACAAATATGAAACCCTAGTTGGGGTTGTACCCCATATTGGCTACCCCACTACAGCCTACAAGCATAATACAGTTTAACACACCCCCATAGGCAAAGTGGGGGAGAACAAAGGGTCACAAGACCAGTCCAGCAAAGCAAAGCAAAGCCCAGGGTGGATCACAACGTCACCACACTCCGAGCACAAGTAAAGGCCACAAGGCCAGTTCACATGCAGTGCTAGATATAGTACAAGACAAGCAACACAGTGATCAAAACCTAGCAAGCAAGCAACAAGATATATATAAAGTACAGTACAAAGAATGTCAAGCAGTGAGCAAGTGAGGAAACGTGGACACAAGGCCTAAAGAAGTACAGTGCCGCTGATGATCACTAGGCGGGAGCGCCTTGGTGAAGATATCAGCAGTGTTGGCCTTCGAGTCCACGTACACAAGCCGAAGCTGACCGCGCTGCTGAAGCTCTCGAGCAAGAAAGTAGCGAAGAGCAATGTGCTTCGTCCTGTGCTCCAGTCTGTGCTCCTGACACAAGGCAAGAGCCGCCTTGTTGTCACCGTACAGAACTGGAGGAGAACTAGGCCGCTCTCCCAAGTCAGTCAGCAGGTAGGTGAGCCAGCGTAACTCCTGTGCAGCCATGGCTGTGGCGTAGATCTCAGCCTCACAACTAGAGCCGAGAACAGAAGAAGAGCGGGTGGACCGCCACGAGACAGAACCAGAGCCAAGGCTGAAGGTGTAACCCTGTGACGACCGCTGCGTAGCCAGGTCGTCCACCCAAGAAGCGTCCGAGTGACCAGTGAGGACAACTCTCTCGCGTCCTCCAAGCACCAGCCCCATGCCTGATGTACTGCACAAGTAACGCAGCACCCTCTTAGCAGCCTCCCAGTGCTCTCGCCGGTGTCTCCCAGGCGCAACGTAACGAGCAAGGATGCTAAGAGGGTACGCGAGGTCAGGTCGCGTGCAAGTCATCAGGTACATGAGGCAGCCTACAAGCTCTGGGTACGGGCCACTCGGCTCTACGGACTCGTCCGAAGGTGGAGCTGAGAGCGAGTGGCTGGTAGCCAGAGGTGTGGCCTGTGGTGAGGAGAACTGGAAGCCGAAGCGCTGAAGGACCTGCTGCACCATGTGTGACTGAGTCAGGGTGATGGTGCGGCGAGCTCTGTCCTGGGTGATCTGCAAGCCAAGGTAGCTACGCAGTTCACCCAGGTCAGTGCAGGTGTGTCTCTTCTGCAGCTCCGACTTCACACGAGCGAGTGCCTCAGTGTCAGCAGTAGCAAAGACCAAGTCGTCGACGTACACGAGGATGTAGAACGGCGGATTTGCAGTCGCCAAAATGCTCGAGCTCAGCTAGCGGCAGGTGACTACGAATGGCTAGGCGAGCAGCTGCGTCACGAGTCTGCCAGTGGGAACGAACACTAAGCTCGGCTGTGGCAGCAGGAGCAGCGGCAGCACCAGACGCGTAGTCATAGAGGGAGATGTGGTCCGTGCTATTGCTCATAAGATACAACTGCAGGTCGTCGAGCCAGGAAGTGAACTGCACGGGACGGCCCTCAGCATCGAAGGAAAGAACGCGAATAGAGGCCATAGCTCAGGCGTGAGGGCACAGCAGAGCAGCGGCAGCAGCAGAGGGGACGCAGCAAGCGGGCAGTGAGGCAGCGGGCGGCGCTGCGAAGCAGGTAGCGGGCGGGCGGGCGGCGCTGCGAGCGGGCAGCGAAGCGGGCGGGCCGCGAAGCGGGCAGCGAGCGGGCGGGCGGGCGGGCGGGCTGCGAAGCGGGCAGCGGGGCGAGCGGGCTGCGAGGCGGGCGGGCCGCGAAGCGGGCAGCGAGCGGGCGGGCGGGCTGCGAAGCGGGCGGGCCGCGAAGCGGGCAGCGAGCGAGCGGGCTGCGAAGCGGGCGGGCCGCGAAGCGGGCAGCGAGCGGGCGGGCGGGCCGCGAAGCGGGCAGCGAGCGGGCGAGCGGGCTGCGAAGCGGGCGGGCCGCGGAGCGGGCAGCGAGCGAGCGGGCTGCGAAGCGGGCGGGCCGCGAAGCGGGCAGCGAGCGAGCGGGCTGCGAAGCGGGCGGGCCGCGAAGCGGGCAGCGAGCGGGCGGGCGGGCTGCGTGGCGGGCGGGCCGCGAAGCGGGCAGCGAGCGGGCGGGCGGGCTGCGAAGCGGGCAGCAGGACGAGCGGGCTGCGAGCGGGCGGCTCGGCGGGCGGGCGACACTGCGAGGGGCGCGCGAGGGCGCTAGTGAGGGGCGCGCGAGGGCGCTAGCAAGGGGCGCACGAGGGCGCTAACGAGGGGCGCGCGAGGGCGCTAACGAGGGTGCGCGCGAGGGCGCTAACGAGGGGCGCACGAGGGCGCTAACGAGGGCGCACGAGGGCGCTACGAGGCTAGGGCACGGGGTAGCGTGGTAACCGCATGCGAGCGGTGGTGGGCCCTTAAAAAAAAACGGTCGGTAGGTCCTAGGGACCTCCTGCTCTGAATACCATTTCAGGATAACTAGGCAAGAATGATTGAACTAGCAGAAGTTTGGGTACAAATATGAAACCCTAGTTGGGGTTGTACCCCATATTGGCTACCCCACTACAGCCTACAAGCATAATACAGTTTAACACGGCAGGCTCATCAGTCTGATGCTTGCATGGCGCGATCTGACCTGCAGGGTGGTGGCTGTATACTTACCGGCGCAGGCACCCGCTAGGGGGGTTTTCTTTCGCGACGTACTAACGCCTTTTGTACAGAACTTGAGCGCCTCCCCGTATACCATTCTTCTTGGCGACCTGAACATCGTTGCGGACCCTGTGCTTGACAAGTCTTCGAAGTTGGGTACACCGGCGGAAAACCAGAGGCTCCTGCAGATCTGCTCGAGATGGGATATGCAAGACGCTTTCCGGTGCCTCCACCCGACCCGGAAGGAGTACACCTTCTTCTCAAGGTCTGCAAAAACAAGCACACGGATTGACAGGGTGTTAGTTTCACATTCTCTTCTCAACTGCGTTACAGAGGCGAAGCATAGAATGGTCCCATACGGATTAACAGACCACTGATTTGCGGTGTCGGTGTCGCTCAAGGCTGCATCGGCAGATGACCATGGACCAGGGTTGTGGAGGCTTCAAGCACCTCATGCCGGGGGCGAGGGTGTCCGGAACATCATATCGGCGGTCTTGGCTTCCCAGGCGAATTGTCCGGATCAGGGCCTGGAGAGATTGGTGACGTGTCTGCGGGCAAGCATGAGGGCGCATGTAGCAGAAGAGAGGAAACGGGTTAAGGCGACCATGGTACACTTGGAGCAGAAGGTGGAAGAGCTAAGATGGAAAGTGATGTCTGACCCTTCGTCGCAGGCGTTGTACGAGGAGCTGGTACGGTGTGAGGTGGCTCTGAAGCTCTACCAAGACAGCAACAAGGAGCGGTTGCAAGTTCTGACGGGGATGATGCAGGAGCTGGCGGGTGAGACTCCATCGGGCTTCCTGTCCGGTTTGGTCAAGTCCAGAAAAGCGAAAACTGAGATTGCGGAGCTCACCTTCAAGGGGGTGTTGAGGAAAGGAGCGAGCGAGGTGCTGCAAGCGGCCTCTGAGCATTTCCGTGAGGCCTACGCGTTGTCGCCGACGTCCTCGCCTGTGGAGCCGTGGCCGATTGAAGAGGGACGAACGCTGCAGGAATGTGATCGCCGGCAGCTGGACAGCGAATGGGCAGAACAGGAGGTGAAAGTGGCGTTGAAAGGCTTACCGGCGGGGAAAGCCCCGGGGCAGGACGGCTTGCCGAAAAAGTTTTTCGAAAGGAATTGGGAGCTGCTGGGTCCGGCGGTGATGAAGGAAGTCAGGACCTTGAGTCAACGGGTGTGCTTTCGGAATCCTTTACGACGGCGGTTACGATCCTTCTGCACAAGAAAGGCGACAGGGGGGATTTGGGGAATTATCGACCGATCACATTACTGAGCTTCTTCTACAAACTGCTAGCGAAGGTGTTGGCGAATAGAATCAAGGTGGTCTTACCGAAAGTGATCTCCGGTAACCAGTTCGGCTTCCTTCCGGGGAGGAGTCTCGCTGATGCTGTCTCGCTGGTAGCGGATGCGATTGACGCTGCGGAGCAGGAAGACGAGGACTGGCTGCTGTTGTTGGTTGATTTTCAGAAAGCTTATGACTCGGTATCGCGGGACTACCTTTTCACGACACTGGGCAACATGGGCTTTTCGGAGAAGTTCACGAGATGGGTGAAGGGTCTTCACGATGGAGCGGCGACCAGAGTGCTGTTGAACGGCTGGATCGGGGAACGGGTGGAGATGGACAAAGGTGTTCGGCAGGGTTGCCCGCTCGCCCCATACCTCTTCCTCTGCGCGGTTGAGCCACTCTGCCAGGAAATAGAACGGAGGAAACTGGGGGTCAGGAAGAGGGGGGTGAAAGGGAGCTTGGACTACATTGGTTATGCAGACGACACGACGCTGGTCCTGAAGGGCAAGGAACAGGTGGTAGTGGCTGAGAAACTGTTGGGGGAGTTCGCGGAGATCTCAGGGCTGAAGGTGAACCGGGATAAGACGACACTGATGCCGCTCGGTAAAAACCTAAGGAGGCTGCAGCCGATAACGTCGTCCTTCAAGTGGGCGGAGAAGAACGCGTCTGAAAGGCTGCTCGGAATCTGGATCACCTCTGGTGGCTCGCCGGGACCTGGGACAAGGCCTTTGAAAAAGTTAGCGCGGTGCTGAGCTGCTGGGAGAGCAAGCACCTCAAAACATCAGCGCGAGTTACAATCATAAACTGTTATGTGATGCCGATCCTGCTCTTCCAGGCGCAGATTTACGCCCCACCGTACGATGTATGGACCAAAGTGAAGAGGCTGTGCCACAATTTCATCTCGGGAGGGAAGGCGCTCCTCGACAAACACTTCACACTATGGAGCTACGAACTGTCCTGCAGAGAACGGAAAGAGGGGGGCCTGGGAGTGATTGACTTGAGGCACCGGATTGACAGCATGGTGATCCAAGGTCTGGGGAAAGCCCTGGCGGAGCAAGAGCCACTTCGGAACTGGTTGTGGGAGAGGGCGGCAGCTTTTCCCCTCGGCTTGGCCACGGTTTACGCGCATCCTTCGATCCTGAAGACCTGGCTGGGGGGTGGCACGAGGTGGAAAGCCACTATTAAAACGCTGTGGGACTCGAAACTGGTGGTCATAGGGGACTCAGCTCACAGGTGGGACGCGGAGGGGGAGCAGTTATTGTTCAATCGAAATATCTTCTTCAGGGGCAGATCACCTTTCGGTAATCAGGCGGGCTCGCTCTGTCTGAAGGACGTCCGTCTGGGGGATCTGGTGGTGATGGGAGGGGATGGCAGCAGATCTCGTAAGAGCGAGGAGGTTTTGGAGAGGGAACTGGGAGGGGTGGAGCAGAGGAAGTGGGCCCTGAAGGCGTGGGATGCGACACCACAGAGTTGGAAGGATCTGGTACTCAAGCAACTGTCGGCGGAGGAGGTTTTCAGGGAATCGAGGCTGGTCCGCTCTTCGTCTTACCGCCCAGGAGAGTTCTTTTACTACCAGCTGCAGTATGTGAGCAATGGCGAACTTTACGGTCGGAGAGTGACGGTGGACAAGAAAGGGAACATAGGCGAGGTGGAATATGCTAGCGTGGTAACAGTGGATTTCCGGCGCGTTTCACCCATGGCAGTCATCGATGGGAGGGCTCGCGGCCTACTCGGCGCTCCGAGAACGCGACTGCTCTGTTCCACAATCTGTGAGAGAGGCGAGCGGGCTGATCTAAAGAAGTTGAGGAAGGCGATGAAACCCTCAGTGACGCAGCCGAAGCAGCAGCTGAAGTGGGAAGAGGAGATGGGGAGGAAGATCGATTGGGGGAAGGCCATCACGGTCCGTGACTCGCTGGCAACCCCATGCAGAGCACGGGAGGTGATACTGAGGGTGCACAGTAACAACCTCCAGGTGGGAGAGCGGCTCCCTCTCTTGGGCGCGAGGGCGAAATGCACGCACTGTGGCGGAGAGGAATCGCAGGATCACTGTCTTTTCAGCTGCCCGGTGATCCAACCTGTGGTGGAGGTGATGAAGAATGTGGTTCGGTGTATGAATCCGGGCAGGGACATGCGTTCGCTCGGGGACATGCTCTTCCAAAAGAGTGGCACATCGACTGGCTTTCCTGAGGCAGCAATCATATCCATCACAGCGCACCAAGTTTGGCTGGAAAGGTGCAACGCGGTTTTCCGAGGGAGCCGTTTCCAGCCAAAGAGAGCTTTGAGGCGCATGGCAGTTGGCTTCACGAGGCACGTGAAGGTCTACAACAGAGCGCGGAAGAAATCGGCTGGCAGGATTGCTTCGAAAAGGACGGGTGACTGGAACCACTTGAATGCTGACGAGGCAAGTGCTATGTGTAGGCTCTACGAGACAGAGGCCTCGATGACGTGGAGAGTTGGTTTCAAGAAGATCTGGGAAGATAGCGGTGTAGCGTTCCAGCCTCCGTAAAGGGATAAGGGGGGCTCTGGTTACTAGGATGCTTGTAACCTCTCCCTGCCCTCCTAGCAACAGTTACGACTGCGGAGGTATGTATGCTGATTGTGTACCTATATCCACCAAAAAAAAAAAACAAGAGGCGACGACGTCGTCATAGGGTTGCGAAGCTTTTTGCATTATCAACATATGTTATACAACTTCTATTACTATGGATCTCGTTTTGCATGACTACCTAACTACTTATACCGAGTATGTAACTCTAGGCTGAGGTTTACAAAAACTGTACTATTTGGTTTCGAAGGTTCGATCGCATCAAGGATCGATCCCCAGACCATCCGATTCGACAATGTCACCTTCACCACTACGCCAATTTCGACACCGAGGTAGGGAAAAAAATAATATTTATTTTGTAACTTATCGACGAAAGACATACCTACCTAGGGTTTCGTGAATCCTTTTCTGCTTGGTTTCGTTCTGGTTCAACTTCTCCAAGCTACTCCAATGATTCCCCCGACTCCTGTTCTCAGCTACTACTACCTAGGTGAGCGTTCTAAACTTAAGATGATAGTAGATACATCTTCTTAATCATTATCGTCTGTTTCAGTCGTTTAGACTTAGCAACTAGCCGTTTTACTGCTGGTCTTAATCCATTTCGACGACCAACCAGGTCGTTCTTTCTTTAGAGCCTGCAATGCCAGTTTTTCGTCTCACTTTCACAACATCTAGAATTGTCGCATAATTACTTTATCCATTTCGTTCTAGTTTCATTCCATGCTCACATTTCTTTTCTCAATTCTTTGGCGCTTTGTAAATACTTTACATATTCTTTGTACATAATCTTGCATCTGATTCTTATGTTCTTCATCATGACTTCCATTAGTTTAGTGCATCATTCCTTCCTCGTATTTGCACATCTTTCTTCCACCTTTGCTCTTCAGTTTAGGCTCTTTTGAAAACCGTAGTTATGAATTATCTCTCACTCTCTCTATCTCGTCTCTTTCTCTTTTGTTCTCTCTCTTCATTCTCTCTCTCTCTCTCTCTCTCTCTCTCTCTCTCTCTCTCTCTCTCTCTCTCTCTCTCTCTCTCTCTCTCTCTCTCTCTCGTTCTCTCTCTATCGTTCTCGCTCTCGTTCCCTCTCTCTCGTTCTCACTTTCTCTCTCGCGTTCTCTGTTTTTCGTTCTCATTCTCTCGTTCTCCCTCTCTCTCTTTCGTTCTCTCTCGCTCGTTCTCTCACTCTCGTTCTCCCTCTCTCCTTCCCTCTCTCTCGTTCCCTTTCTCTCTTTCTCTCTCTTGTTCTCTCTCTCTCTCGTTCGTTTTCTCTCTCTCTCGTTCTCTCTCTCTCTCTCTCTCTCTCTCTCTCTCTCTCTCTCTCTCTCTCTCTCTCTCTCTCTCTCTCTCTCTCTCTCTCTCTCTTTCTCTCTCTCTCTCTCTCTCTCTCTCGTTCTCTCTCTCTCTCTCTCTCTCTCTCTCTCTCTCTCTCTCTCTCTCTCTCTCTCTCTCTCTCTCTCTCTCTCTCTCTCTCTCTCTCTCGTTCTCTCTTTCTAGTTCTCTCCCTCTCTCGTTCTCTCTCTTAGGTTCATTCTCTCTCTCGTTCGTTCTCTTTCGTTCGTTGTCTCGCGTTCGTCCTCTCTATCTCGTTCGTTCTCTTTCGTTCGTTCTCTCTCGTTCGTCCTCTCTCTCTCGTCCTCTCTCACCCGTCCTCTTTCTCTCTCTCGCTCTCGCTCTCTGTATTTCGTTATAGTCTCTTCTTTCGTTTACTGTATCGTTCCTGAACTCGTTTCGCAGGAGCCTGCTGGTCAGAAATGCGATTTCAATCTGGGAAAAGCGCATTTGTCACTGATAGGATTTACCATATTGTCCTTTTAACGTTGATTTGCATGTTATTTATTATCGCGCATTTTTTGCTGGTTTTGCCGGTGTTCGTGCTTCTCCAAATATGTGAATGTGTTTGCTTGTGTGTGTGCATTTTTTTCATTTATCATTGCAATATCAATGCATGTCTGTCAATTTTAAAAAATGGGTTCATTTCTATCATTTCTCATTGGTTCATTGGCGCACTCAGTGACTCGTGTGTTTGCCACTTCGAACTGGATTTGATAGAGTGAACTTGTTTTTTAGAGTTAACAGATTGTATTGTTTCATGTGCTAGTTGATTATTCAAAGACTTTGCTATTGACTTCCCCCCCATGCTAGGCAGGGGATGCGGTAGCCTAGTTTTTGGGTTGTTAACTGTCACGCATTTGTATGATAATGATATACTGGTATGTCGCATTTAGCATTTCTCATACAAAATCATTTCCATCCATGTATCAGTATTATGCATCTATATATCTTGTCTCATTGCATTCATTTAAGCATGCATGGTGTGTATTTCATTACTAATATTCGTAACATCTATTGCAATTGTCCCATTAAACAAGAACAAATATATAATGCAAACAGTATAGAATCTATGCACAAAACCACTACAAGAAAGAAAAAATGAGTGTAGTATATGCACAATGGGAAGGGTGGAACTGTAGGTTACGATTTTTTTTTCATGTTTTTTTGACATGAAAATAAAATTTGTCAAAATCGATCGTAAAGGGTTGCTTCGCAACCCAAAAAAGGATTCATTGTTCCCTCGATCTTTTGTGGGGATGCTTGGTGTTCATTCTTCAACACCGAAGCCACGAAGGAAGGCCTGTTTTCACGTGGTGCTCTAATGATTGCAAAGCTCTAATGCAGTCGTAATTCCTCATGAAGCCCAAATGTAAAGCTTGTCAGCCTCCACTCGGTGGTGAAAAAACCAGAACCGCGAATTGGGCCCACCGCTTCGTCCAGAGGGGGCTTTGTGTGCCCTCGGGTTGCGACAAGCCAGACGGGTTGAAAAACAACATCGAGTTGGGATTGCCGAAACCGAACTGCTCACCCTCCAGCTTTCCTGCGAAATGGGGTCAAACCTCCATCCATCAAATTCATTGTTTCCTCGTCATCCCCTCCCACACATCGATTGTTCCCAGCCAACTGAAACAGTGTGATGCCACAAGTCCGCAGCTGCCTCATCTGTGCTTGGGATGGCCTGATGGGATGGCATGGCAAGACAGGATGGTTGGCAGGCAACCAAAACCTCACGCCAGGCAATTACCTCATGCTTCGAAGATTCTGAGATTTTGTTGTTGACAATTGCCACCGTTCAGTTTTCCTCCATTCCGTTGTTGTTCAGGAGAAGCAAGAAGTTTGGCCACCGCACCATACACCCTGGCGACTGAGTTTTCCCCCAATGAAGACGGACAATAGAGAAACACGTTGGCCTAGGAGGAAGTTCAGTTAGAATTACCTTGGGCATTGACTCCTCCAAGCAACCCCTTAGTCCTGAAATCGCGGTTTGTTTCTACAACTCCCTAATCCAACCTCACTTGCAGCGAGGATCTGTTTTCAGTCTCCAAGCTAGGGTTTTCAGTAACTATTATTCTTCTTGTTTTCCGATAATGGCTACCACGGCCAAGAGTTCGAGAATGGTCTTAGCTCAGAAGCCGATGTATCTATTAAGACAGGTTCTTAAAGACATTTGCTTGCAAAACGGCTGGACGTACTCGGTATTTTGGAGGTTGAAACGCCGCGCAGTACCCAGGACACAGCAGAGGTAAGGATACAGCGGTCATAACCGTTCTAGGGTTTTGACCTTATCGTGTTTTCGTCCAGAACCGTAGCAATTGTCGACATGAAACTTGTCACGGCATCTGTTGTTGGTTGCGTAAAATGTCTAGAGTTTCCCGATGTGTGGGCGAAATTTGTGACTTCTTTTCCCCCGATTTTTTTCCTTTTTACAGCGTGCCTTCAAGAGGAAATCGCATCATGAAACGGCAAGAAGACGACGAATGGTGAGTCAGGTTTTTCAGTTTTTAACTACATCTTTTCTTCCTCCCCTCGACTCATGGCATCACCTCTCGCGACGACCCTTTCCTTGTTTTTCTAACGGTTCTTTTCCGTTCTACACAATGTCTTTCGCCGTGCGCGTCTCTTGGTGAGCAGGGTTCTGATGTGGGAGGACGGTTATCTCGTTCCGCAAGCTGTGCTGAAGAAGCTTGACGCTCAGATGGAGCGATTAAGGGACGCAGCTGTAGGCGGCGCTGCTGGCTGCAGCGCCCAGAATCCCGCGCTGGAGCAGCTCTCATATGACTGGAAGCTGCTGCACGCCAGTTTCCTTAGGTTCTCGTACCAGATCTACAACTATGGCGAAGGGTGAGTTCCTTCGGACGGTGGCCTTCTCTGTTTCGTTTTTGCGACTTCGGCTTCTGTTGGTTTAACCTGCATTTTTCGTTATTCCAGCTTCCTTATCTGTTGCATCATTACTAATGCACCAAATTCGTTCGCTGCAGGTTGATGGGGCAAGCTGTGTCAGCGGAGGCAGCCGAGTGGGTCTACAATGATTCTAAGTACTACAGGGCAGATGCCCTAGACTCCGTGCAGAACCAACACCCACCGGGATGGGATGAACATTTCGCGTCTGGCATTAAGGTGCCTATTCCCCGCTCTCGCCCACCGTCCATGCTGTCCTCTTGCCGTTTCAACAGCCGATGTTCCCACGCTTTTGGCTTCGTTTTCTCGTCACGGTCGCCTAAGCGCCTCTCATTGCTACCTTCCATTTCGTGTGCAGACCATCGCTGTGATCCCAGTTCCTGGTGGAGCCGTACAAATTGGTTCTGTTCTTCCGGTACGCACTCCCGCCATTTCAAGCCTGAAATCTTCAATATGCTCAGTTTGGTTTCTGTGTCCATTTGCCATTTGTTGCGCACTGGGTCCGTGTTTGACCCCCATTTTGTTCGCATTTATCAGGTCAAAGAGGATCCTTCTGTGGCCAAGCTTCTTCAGGAGAAGTTTGAGCAATTACAAAAGATTCCAGGGGTTTTTCTTCCAGACTTCATCCCAGAAACATCGTCGTCGCCTGCAACCATCTCAGACTCCATGCCAGCCTCCATGTCCTTCAATGCCATGCAGTCCACCGCCCTTGCTCCCCTCAGCACATCACAACCCATGACCAACTTCACTGGAACCGCCCCTGTGCAATCTCAAGGGACAGATAAATCCGCTCTGCTTCCATGGATATTGAACTGGAATGGATTCGTCTGACTAGTCTCGTATACTTGGGGTTGTGCTCAAGCGATTGCGAATGATGATGCAGCTGCCTTCCCTATTCTGTTAGCTCATTATTTGTTTCTTTATGTTGTCCACAATTGGACTCCAATAAGCACAGTAACCCATGTTGTATTACTCTTATTATATACTGGATACTGAATAATCTCAAGCAGGAAGGATTCTGTCACTTGGTGGCTCACGAATACACATAATACAGTGAAACCAATTGAGCGGGTCGAAACAACTTTGAAAGTTTTTTATGTTTTCCACCGCTCTGCATCGTTACTCACCCTTCTGAACTTTTGTTGTGGGTCTCTCGGAACGTATCACAAGTTTTCAGATTCCTTCCGTACCGCTCGTCACCGATACTCACATGTCTGAACAACCGGAATGTAACGTGTCAAGCAAATGATCTTGCGCGCCTCAACACCCAGATCGCAGAAAAGCTTTCGCACATTCCCTCCGCGGCTGACTTTGTCGAGAGATGACACTGCAACGCAAGTTCTGCTCGATCCGTGCTATCTGCCGTTCGTCCGTCATCTCTCGACCTGATTCGGGGGCATCCACGCTCGAGAATCGGTCGATTAGATCGGCATTCAGCAGCTTCACTGCTCAGAAACCCTCGATCCGAACGGCTTAGCATGGCGGCAGCTCAGGTGGCTCCGGTCCCCGCGATGGCGGGAGGGGGAGGAAAAGGAGCTAAAGGCGAGACGTTTTCGGATACGAGCAGGAAGGACGACATCCGTCAGGCGAACATCATGGCGGCTAAGGCCGTGGCGGATGCCGTGCGTACGAGCCTTGGGCCCCGGGGGATGGATAAGATGCTCACCACGGCCACCGGCGAGGTCATTATCACCAACGACGGCGCGACGATTCTCAACAAGGTGCGACTGCGGAAGGGGTTTCGGCGAAAATAAGTCACCACATGGATGACAAAATATCGTGCAAAAGTGCAATATTCTGTGGAGATGGACGCTGTGGCGGATCTGGAGGAAACTGGTCAGTTGTTGCGGAGATCCGGGGTCCTGGCGATGCGAGTGTCAGTGAATGTGGAAGAGGGGGTAGAAATTTCAGTGAATTCGGCCTGCTGCTGTGCTGTGTGCGCTTCAAGGTAGGTTTCACCCCGACGACTCGCAGTTTCACGTTATCTGCATCCCGTTAGTGGGCTTATAGGCGCTTGCGATTGCTGATGCGCGCCTGGTTCGCAGTTTCCTTTCGGACCAGACCGGAGCCATTCCCAGCTAGCGGCCATATCGGCTGCGATTTGTCCTTTTTTTTTTGCAGTTTTTTTAAACAGGGTTCTTTTCCCCACCTTTCTCTCTAGCGTCGTGATTTTCCGTGTAACTGTTCCCCAATCTCCCTTTTAGAGCTATTCCAGTCTATTCACTGACTTCTTGTTATCGTTTTTCCTTGTAACGCGTATCCCGGTTTAGATGGAGGTGACACAGCCAGCGGCGAAGATGCTCGTGGAGCTGTCCAAGTCGCAGGACATCGTTGCAGGCGACGGCACCACTACAGGTCCGTCGCAGGATCCGAGATTCGGAATTTGGAATTTGGGATTTGGAATTCGGGATCCGAAGTTTGGTTTTTGTATTCCGATGATTTTGTTCGAGATACGAGCTTTCGAATCTGAGATTGTCAGGGAACAAGCAGCGGTTTCTCTGTATCGGGATTCAGGGTTATGGGTGTTGGGGAAGCTTTCAGTTTGGAGGATTTGAATCCTGCGCCTTGATTAAATGCTCAGCGCATTAACATACGTTCTTGTCGCGGATTCCTTTTCTCTGTTCATGAGTGCGTCAATTTTACCTAATTTTTCTTTCTGTGCCTTTTTTTGTGGAATTTCCTTGCCTCAACAACTCAGCAATCACTAGTCTGTGCGCTATGTGTCTCCCTCCCCCCGTTCCCCCACATCCCCACTTCCTCCTTTTCCTGCTTTCCCCCCTTCCCCCATTCCCCCACTCTATGTGGTGCAGTGGTGGTGGTGGCGGGCGCGCTGCTAAAGGAGTGCCTGTCGCTGCTGGGAAAGGGCATCCACCCTACAATCATCTCCGAAGCTCTGCACAAGGCAGCTAACAAGGCCGCTGAGGTATGTATGAAGTGTATGCTGAGCTGAGTCAAATCAAAATACCCCTTATCTGATGCTGGGAAAGGGCGTCCTCCCTACAATCATCTCCGAGGCTCTGCACAAGGCTGCTAACAAGGCCAAGGTACGAAGGATGTGTTTTCTCAGCTGAATTGACTTGAATTACTCCTGTCACTGCTGGGGAAAGAGTATTTACCCTACTATCATCTCTCAGGCTCTGCGTATGGCCGGTAACAAGGCCACTGAGGTACCATATGAGGGGAAAGAGCTTTGGATAGATGTCGCTGAGCTTTGGCTCTCAGTGCCTGTGGAGCTCTCAGACCCCGAGTCCCCTCCTTGTCCGTCCCCCACACGATTCTCCCCTTCCCTCCCCAACGCACACACAACCTCCCCATTATTCAGATCCTCACTACCATGGCAGTGCCTGTGGAGCTCTCAGACCGCGAGTCGCTCATCAAGAGCGCCAGCACGTCGCTCAACAGCAAGGTACGGCATGTTATGGTGTGGTGCAGCGCAGTGTGCCGTGGTGCGATGCGGTGTGGTGCGGTATGGTGTGGTGTGGTGTGGTGCAATATTGCAGTGCACATGGCTCGTCTCCCATCACCTTTCAGCCACAAGGTGTGACGCCTTACCACTTGGCCATCTCGTTTCCAGTGTTTTTTCACGCCCACAAAAACCTGTCCAGTGTTTTTTCACGTCCACAAAAACCTGTCCAGTGTTTTTTCACGCCCACAAAAACCTGTCCAATGCTTTTTCACGCCCACAAATACCTGTCCAGTGTTTTTTCAGAGCTCATCCTCGGACCTTTTTCTCAGACACTGTCCCGTTTAGCCTGCATCTTGACCTGTCTTCTCACCGTCCCCCGGCCCGGTTTCCCTCACCTGTTGTATTGACCTGTCGCAGGTCGTCAGTCAGTACTCGTCGCTGCTTGCCCCGCTAGCAGTTGACTGTGTTCTGCAGGTGAGCCACAAGACCACCACCCTGTTGTCTCTTTTGAGATTTCTCAGTAATGACCTGCAAAGGATGATTTTTATTATTATTATTATTATTTTTCCAAGGCCTCTCCTTTTCTGTGTTTCTTCTATCCATTGCATTCAGCAACGCACGTGCCATTGCTAATCAGCTCCTCGCAAGCCCTTATCAAGGTGTGCTTGCTGATGGATCAGGAAATCAGGATTCCGATGTACCTACCCCTCCGTGTGATCAATTTCTGGCTGACGTGGCAGGTGATGGATCCCAGCCGTCCAGATGTGGTCGATCTTCGCGACATCAAAGTGCTCAAGAAGCTGGGCGGCACGGTGAGTGCTGGGCGGCACAGTGAGTGCTGGGCGGCACAGTGCGTGTTGGGCGGCACAGCCGCACCCCACAGGTTCACTGCACAGTTGTTTCGTGGAGCCTGAAAAGAGGCCATCTAAATAGAATTGTCATGATTGTTAACGCACCTTCTTTCCCACCCCCCACCCCCTTCTTCTGCACTTTTCCCCCACCTTTAGGTGGACGACCCAGAGATGGTGCGCGGGCTGGTGTTTGACAGCAAGGCAAGCTTCTCCCACCTCGATTCACCTGCCCCCCTGCCTCTCCCCCGTCCCCCTGCCTCTCCCCCGTCCCTCCCCTCACCCGCAGGTGGACGACACAGAGATGGTGCGCGGGCTGGTGTTCGACCGCAAGGCGAGCCACGCAGCAGGCGGGACGTCAAGGGTGGAGAAGGCCAAGATCGTACTCATCCAGGTCCAAATCTCCAAGTCGATCTCAACCCACCCACCCCGTTCCGCCTTGGCTCAGGTGGACGACACAGAGATGGTGCGCGGGCTGGTGTTCGACCGCAAGGCAAGCCACGCGGCGGGCGGGCCGTCGAGGGTGGAGAAGGCCAAGATTGGACTCATCCAGTTCCAGATCTCGCCGCCCAAAACCGACATGGAGCAGTCCGTGGTCGTCTCGGACTACACCCAGGTGAGCTGCCGCCTGGTTGAGTTGCCGCCCATGTGAGATTCTGCTCCACGTACTGCTCATCCAGGATTCGGCCGTTCCCTGTTCTGCCCGTGCTCTCTGTTTTCCCTGTTGTGCCTGTGTTCGCCTTCTTTCCCTGTTGCCCCTGCTCCAGCGCCAGATGGACATTATCCTCAAGAGGAGTGCAACGGCATCCTCAAGAGTTTAGCAGAGATCCGTTTGAGCTGCAAATCTCCATCTCAAGAGTGCCATTGGCTGCAATGTGCTTCTTCTTGCGTTTCTCCTGTGTCATGCCTCCCTCTGCTCCCTCTGCTCCCTCTGCTCCCTCTGCTCCCTCTGCTCCCTTTGCTTCCTGATCTCCCTTCTCTCCCATGCCAGATGGACCGTATTCTCAAGGAGGAGCGCAACTACATCCTGAATATCATCAAGAAGATCCGAGCCACCGGCTGCAACGTCCTCCTCATTCAGAAGTCCATCCTGCGAGATGCTGTCACCGACCTGTCGCTGCACTACCTGGCCAAGGCCAAGATCCTGGTGGTGAAGGACGTGGAGCGGGACGACATCGAGTTCATCAGCCGCACGCTCAACTGCCTCCCCATCGCCAATCCGGAGCACTTCCGCGTGGAGAAGCTTGGTTATGCAGATCTGGTGGAGGAAGTGCCTGTGGGGGAGGGCCAGGTGAGTGCCTGTCCTGTCTTGCACTGCTCCCCTTTGGGTGGCATGTGATTGAGGGTGTGTGTGTGTGTGGTTGCACTACCTGGGTTGCGCTGCACTACCTGGCCAAGGCCAAGATCCTGGTGGTGAAGGACGTGTCTCTTTGGTTGGGGAGTGGCGGAGAGACGTGTGTGATTGCACATGCACATGCACTGCACTACCTGGGCTGCGCTGTACCGCCTGGGTTGCGCTGCACTACCTGGCCAAGGCCAAGATCCTGGTGGTGAAGGACGTGGAGCGGGACGACATCGAGTTCATCAGCCGCACGCTCAGCTGCCTCCCCCATTGCCAATCCTGAGCACTTCCGCGCGGAGAAGCTCGGGCAGGCGGATCTGGTGGAGGAGGTTTCCTGTTGGGGAGGGCCGGGTGAGTGCTTGTCTTGTGTGGCACCGCTGCTCTTAAGATTGTGGGGGAAGGCCGGGTGAGTGCCTGATTCGGGGTGATCGCCGTTCAATTCTCCATCCCCATCCCCATCCGCATTGCCATCCCCCTCCCCTTGCCCCTCCCCTTGCCCTTCCCCTTCCCCTTTCCCTTTCCCATCCCCGTCCCCTTCCCCCCTCCTCCCCATCCCTCCTCCTCCTCATTACCAGGTGGTTAAGATCACAGGCATCAAGGACATGGGGCGAACCATGAGCGTGGTGGTGCGTGGATCCAACAACCTCGTGCTGGAGGAGGCGGAGCGCAGCCTGCATGACGCGCTCTGTGTCGTGCGCTGCCTCGTCAACAAGCGCTTCCTCATTGCTGGGGGAGGTGCTCCGGAGATAGAGGTCAGCCGGCAGCTGGCGGCGTGGAGCAAGCAGCTGGAGGGCAAGGAGAGCTACTGTGCAAGGGCGTTCGCCCAGGCTCTCGAGGTATGTGCATCGGTTGACTGTGCTGTTGTTGCATGGGTTGGGGGGGAGGGTGAGGCAGTGGGGCGGTGGAGATAGAGGTCAGCAGGCAGCTGGCGTCGTGGAGCAAGCTGCTGGAGGGCAAGGAGAGCTATTGTGCGAGAGCGTTCGCCCAGACGCTGGAGGTGCGTTGACTGCTGATTGCAACTGTGGTTGACCCCTAGTCTTATGCATGCTACTGCACGTGCACTAGAGCAAGCAGCTGGAGGGCAAGGAGAGCTACTGTGCAAGGGCGTTCGCCCAGGCGCTGAAGGTGCGTTGACTGCTGAGTGCTGCCTGTGAATCGTTGACTGCTAATCGCTAACTGTTGCCTGCTAGCCGTTTACAAGAAGCTGGATGGCAAGGAGAGCTACTGTGCGCGTGCGTTTGCACAGGCCCTGGAGGTGAGTTTACTGCGGATTGCTTGATGCAAATTATCGACTGGTAGCCGTTGACAGTCATCCGCTGACTGCTAGCCTCTGACTGTTGTGCGCAAGGTAGTGGAAGAAGATGCCCAGGGGGAGGAGAATGGGAGAGGGAAGTGGTTGGAAATGGAGAGGTCAAATTGTGCCATATAAACTTCACTCCATTGCTCTATTCCCTTCTTTTCCCCCTGCCCCTCCTTCCCCTCCTTCCCCTCCTTCCCCTCATTCCCCTCCTTCCCTCGTGCTGCCCTTGTGCTCTGCTCTTTTTTCAACAGGTTGTGCCGTACACGCTAGCAGAGAATGCAGGGCTGAACCCCATCTCCATCGTCACTGAGCTGCGCAACAAGCATGCCGAGGGGGAGGTGAGACTCTCAGCTCCCAGAGCAAAGCGGGTTGGGGTGGGGGGGTAATGGAAGGGAGCGAAAGGGAGTTGATTCGACTGAATAATCTGAACCCCATCTCCATCGTCCCCCTCCCTCTTGGGAAGCATACCCCGATAAAACAACTTAGTTTAATGGACACCGTGCGTCTGTTTGTCAATCTCTGCATCTCTGGAACCCTGTCACAGGTTAGTGCAGGCATCAATGTGCGCAAGGGAGCGATCAGCAACATGTTTGAGGAGAATGTGGTGCAGCCGCTGCTCGTGAGCACCAGCGCCATTTCTCTTGCTGCGGAGTGCGTCAGAATGATTCTCAAAATCGATGATATTGTCATTACTAGATAGTTGTAGAAGGTTTGTGATGCTGTTTCTTCTCTAGTTGATTTTAATTGATTAATATACTTACTTAGATATGGTCTTCAAAATCTAGATGTAATGCTGGTAAACTAAGTTGCAGCTGACTGTTGCAAGTCCATTGTGGGAGTGGTAGTAACGAAGTAAATTAAGTGAAAATTAAGTGGATATTCCAATGTTCCAAAAGCAAATCTTGTGTAGCTTACACGTCCAGGCAATAAGGGGCCGTCCAGCATGTTCGGTTGAACTCCATTATTTGTGGCCCGGGCCCACGTGCTAACCAGAGGGTTTCATTTCCTCAGCTAACTTTGCTGCACATCACATTGGTCGTCTCCTCAGGTCCAAGGAAATCTATTTCGCCTGTAGGACATCTCCTAAACACCAACGGACGCCGAAGCAGCTTACCTAAACGCCAACCGCCCCTGTCGACTAGCAACAGTTTGCTTGCCAGCCCATGAAAAGATTGAGCTGGCCTGAATGCCCCCCTGGAGCCACCACAAGTCGCCGCTGCCATCAAAATCGCCAGATCACAGTAGGATTGACCAAAAGTCGAGGGAGGTCAATTGCGAGAACACCCAGGCGTGCTTCCGTTGACGATCTGTTACCAGACCAGTAACGCAATTGTTCGCCTAGGCTTCAAGCAGTCCCAGCCACACAGAGACGATCTCTGTTTCGGTCAGTACTGTGCAAAAACCCATGGACCGAGGGAAAATGCACAAGATCAGCAAGAACCTCCCACATCAAAGAGGGCTTCTGGTTTGCGCGAAAAAAGTTCGTGAATTCGCAAAGTGGACTTTCGAGTTCGTCGATCAGTTCCCTTTCCCTCATCCTCCCCTCCCTATCACGACACGATCCGTTTTACCTTGGTAGAACAGTGTGCCATACGCCATAGCTCGAAAGCTTCTGAAGTTGATCTGACACCTCCTTCCTAGGCTCCTCCTCGGTTCCCGGGTTCCGAGATTCTTGGGCTTCTCGGTTAGCTGTATGTCAGAAGTTTAAAACGTATCGGGAGCTTTTCCCTAGAATCGTTTTCCTACGATGGCGCTCCCACGCAACAGGTGTACATTTAGGGTTGTTCTGCTGTAGATGAGCTATTTGAGCTGGTTGTACTTTCCATTGTTATTTAACTTATTTATAGCACCTAGGGTTTGACGACAACGCAGCAATGGCGACAAACCCTAGGCAGGTTCCGAGCGCCGTGCTAGCGCAGAGGCCGATGTACCTGCTGCGACAGGTGCTCAAAGACCTGTGCCTGCAGAACGGATGGACGTACTCCGTCTTCTGGAGACTGAAGCGTCGCGCGGTTCCGCGAACGTCGCAAACGTAACCCTGCAAATTCCAGTTTATCTATGCGTTGTTATAAAATTCATGTTTGTCGAATTGGGATGGCGAAGAGTTGAGCACTCGCTGCGTGCGGATTCAATGCAGACAATATAGCGTAGTTTGCCGTTACATTTCTCGCAGCGCGTCGTTACTCGCATCGCGTCCTTCGCGCCGTGAAGCCTGAACTAATCGTTTATTTCCTTGTTCGTTTCGCTTGTGTTCTGCTTTTCATTCGATCGCGCAGAAATGTACCGATAAGGGGAAACCGAATGATGAAACGCGAGGACGACGATAACTGGTAAGCCCTCTTCTCCTCCTCCTCTCCCTCCTTTTCTGATATGAACAAATCACTGAACGACGACCATTGAGGCACCTCGAAAGCCTAAGTAACTGAAACCGAAGCCCTGACTGTTTCGCGTCTCTCATTGAGGCGCCTGAAATGCCAAACGCCCTGCCTGCCTGTTACTTTTCCCCACATTTTCAAACATCTCTTGTTACGTCTCGCTTCATCTCGCAGACATGTGAAGGCCGCAAACAGGGTATTTTGCGTCGACTTCGGATTCAGCAGCTCAAGAAGCTGGACGATTAGGTGGCACGTTGGCTTACCTCCCCCCTTCCTCCCACCCATGTCTCCCCATTCCATGCGTCCCCCTCCCATGTCTCCCCATTCCATGCGTCCCCCTCCCATGTCTCCCCATTCCATGCGTCCCCCTCCCATGTCTCCCGTTCCCGTCCCCCTCGCCATCCTCAGGGTGCTAGTGTGGGAGGATGGGTACCTGGTCCCCCACGCGGTCTTTCCTTCAGAAGCTGGAAGACCAGCTGACACGCTGGCTTACCTCCCCCCTTCACACCCGTGTCTCTCCCTTCCATCCCCCTCATCCCTTTCCCTCCACAGGGTGCTCATGTGGGAGGACGGGTACCTCGTCCCCCATGCCGTGCTGAAGAAGCTGGAGGATCAGATGGCACGGTTGCGCAGTTCGTCTTCTAGCGGGGGAGGGGGTGGCAGCAGCAGCCGCCAGGCAGACGCTGTACCCGCTTTAGACGAGCTCTGTTACGACTGGAAGCAGCTGCACGCCACGTATCTCAAGTTCTCGTATCAGATCTATAACTACGGCGAAGGGTATGCTTGCTTGGATTGGAAGGGGAGGGGGTTGTGGTTTGGGTTGGGGGCTTGGGTGGTAGGGGAGGAAGGGGTTTTGAGCACTGCACGCCACGTAGTTGAAGCCCTCGGACCAGTATATAACCACGGCCAAGGGTAGACTTTTGAGTCGACTCAAAAGTCAACTCGGGTTTTGAGCACTGCACGCCACGTAGTTGAAGCCCTCGGACCAGTATATAACCACGGCCAAGGGTAGACTTTTGAGTCGACTCAAAAGTCAACTCGGGTTTTGAGCACTGCACGCCACGTAGTTGAAGCCCTCGGACCAGATATATAACCATGGCCAAGGGTAGACTTTTGAGTCGACTCAAAAGTCAACTCGGGTTTTGAGCACTGCACGCCACGTAGTTGAAGCCCTCGGACCAGTATATAACCACGGCCAAGGGTAGACTTTTGAGTCGACTCAAAAGTCAACTCGGTTTTGAGCACTGCACGCCACGTAGTTGAAGCCCTCGGAACAGATATATAACCACGGCCAAGGGTAGACTTTTGAGTCGACTCAAAAGTCAACTCGGGTTTTGAGCACTGCACGCCACGTAGTTGAAGCCCTCGGACCAGTATATAACCACGGCCAAGGGTAGACTTTTGAGTCGACTCAAAAGTCAACTCGGGTTTTGAGCACTGCACAGCCACGTAGTTGAAGCCCTCGGACCAGATATATAACCATGGCCAAGGGTAGACTTTTGAGTCGACTCAAAAGTCAACTCGGGTTTTGAGCACTGCACGCCACGTAGTTGAAGCCCTCGGACCAGTATATAACCACGGCCAAGGGTAGACTTTTGAGTCGACTCAAAAGTCAACTCGGTTTTGAGCACTGCACGCCACGTAGTTGAAGCCCTCGGAACAGATATATAACCACGGCCAAGGGTAGACTTTTGAGTCGACTCAAAAGTCAACTCGGGTTTTGAGCACTGCACGCCACGTAGTTGAAGCCCTCGGACCAGTATATAACCACGGCCAAGGGTAGACTTTTGAGTCGACTCAAAAGTCAACTCGGGTTTTGAGCACTGCACAGCCACGTAGTTGAAGCCCTCGGACCAGTATATAACCACGGCCAAGGGTAGACTTTTGAGTCGACTCAAAAGTCAACTCGGGTTTTGAGCACTGCACAGCCACGTAGTTGAAGCCCTCGGACCAGTATATAACCACGGCCAAGGGTAGACTTTTGAGTCGACTCAAAAGTCAACTCGGGTTTTGAGCACTGCACAGCCACGTAGTTGAAGCCCTCGGACCAGTATATAACCACGGCCAAGGGTAGACTTTTGAGTCGACTCAAAAGTCAACTCGGGTTTTGAGCACTGCACAGCCATGTAGTTGAAGCCCTCGGACCAGTATATAACCACGGCCAAGGGTAGACTTTTGAGTCGACTCAAAAGTCAACTCGGGTTTTGAGCACTGCACAGCCACGTAGTTGAAGCCCTCGGACCAGTATATAACCACGGCCAAGGGTAGACTTTTGAGTCGACTCAAAAGTCAACTCGGGTTTTGAGCACTGCACAGCCACGTAGTTGAAGCCCTCGGACCAGTATATAACCACGGCCAAGGGTAGACTTTTGAGTCGACTCAAAAGTCAACTCGGGTTTTGAGCACTGCACAGCCACGTAGTTGAAGCCCTCGGACCAGTATATAACCACGGCCAAGGGTAGACTTTTGAGTCGACTCAAAAGTCAACTCGGGTTTTGAGTACTGCACGCCACGTAGTTGAAGCTCCCGGACCAGATATGTAACCACGGCCAAGGGTAAGGCAGCTAGCAGGGGAATGTTGGGTGTCGGTGGCTGTGGATGTGGGGAATAAAGAGTGTTAGCGTTCGTGCGGAGGAGCTCTGGTACGACTGGAAGCATCCCGCCAGTATTTGGCGCAAAGCCTCTGCCTCTACCCTCGCCATCTCTGCAGCCCGTATCCTCTCCCGCTCCCCATCTGCCCTACTGCGTTCTCGTCGCACCCGAAGCAGCTCGACAGCTTCTGCCAACCTCCGTTCATGTTCTATACGCGCCTGCTCTTCGGCGGCTCTCATCCTGGCTACCTCATCGCGTCGTTGGCGAGACTCCAATTCATCCACCCATCTGCGGCGCATCTCCTCAAGCTCTGCAGCTCCACTCTCTTCCCCTCGATCGTGTTCTTCTTCCCCGCCGACCCTCCCATGCACTGTCGATGTAGTAACACTCTCGACACCCATTTCAAGTTCTGCCATCTGCCGTGGAACCTCTGTCGGTCAAGGCGCGTCCGTCGTAACGATGGGCGCCTCCTTCGCGCTGAGTTGTATCGCCTCTGCCTCGAGCCTCGCCTCAACCCTGTTGAGTTCCTCCTCTCTACGAAGTAGATCCTCCTCGTCCAAGGCCCTTTCCACATCCTCCCTCGCCCTCTCCTGTCTTGCTCGCAAAGCCTCCTCCTCTCTACGAATCAATGCAGCTTCTTCCGCCCTCAGCCTATCTGCAGTCTCTGCCCTCCGACGTTCCTGCTGCTCTCTCATGAGCTCCTCTGCGGTCCTGGCCCTAGCACGCCGTGCTACTTGGAAGGTCAGGGGCCGTGCTTGTAGCGAATTAGGGTTTCTGACGTTCCGTTTGGAGCCGAGCCGAGTGAGCTTGGCAGGGAAGTCATTCAGACTTGGTGTGCTGCAAGAGTGGCACTCATCTTCATCTTGTGGGAGAATTAGGGTTTCTGACGTTCTTCCTTTCTCCCTTTCCCTCATTCCCCTCATCGCCCTTTGTTCCCTTCCCTCACTCTCCTCTTTATACATTCTCCCACACGTTCCACCTGTCTCCCCCAGGCTGGTGGGCGTGAGTGTGGCATCGGAGGCAGCAGAGTGGGTGTATAGCCACGCCAACTACCACGCTGATACTCTCAACTCCGTGCAGAGCCAGGTGTGTGTGTGTGTGAGGGTGTGAGGGCGTGAGTATGGGTGTGAGGGAGTGAGCAAGTGCGTCTTGTGTGCGAGTATGAATGAGTGTGGAATCAGAGGCAGCAGAGTGGGTGTCTAGCCATGCCAAGTACCACGCTGATACTCTCAACTCCGTGCAGAGCCAGGTGTGTGTGAGTGTGTAGTGAGTGACTGCGTGATTGTGAATGTGTGTGAGAGTGTGCGAGTGTGAGAGTGTGCGAGTGTGAGAGTGTGCGAGCGTGAGAGTGCGAGTGTGCGAGTGTACGAGTGTGACAGTGTGCGCCGCAGAGGCAACAAATACCACGCCGCAGAGACAGTGTACAGCCATGCCAAGTACCACGCTGATACACTCTCTTTCTCTCTCTTCCTCGCCCATCTTCCCATTTCCCCCCCGTCTCTCCCCCATGCAGCATCCACCTGGTTGGGCGGAGCACTTTGCTTCTGGCATCAAGGTCAGTCGCCTGTCTTCCTGCCTGTTCCCCCTCACATATGTTGTATCCTTTTCCTTGCTCTCTCATATCTCATGCCCTCGTACCACTCACTCTCTTGCATCACACAGCGCCTCTCTTCCTCTCACTCTCTCTAAATCTCTCTCTGCTCCTTCTCCACGTGTGCTCCTTCTCCACGTGTGCTCCATCTCCACGGGTGCTATACACCCCACCTGCAGACCATTGCTATAATCCCAGTCCCTGGTGGGGCTGTTCAGCTTGGCTCTGTGCTCCTGGTACGTCCTGTGGTGTGGTATGGTGTGGTGTGGTGTGGTGTGGTGTGGTGTGGTGTGGTGTGGTTTGGCATGGTGTGATGTGGTGCGTTTTTGCATAAGCTCAATCACACCACTCCCGGTACTGGTGGTACGTACGTCCCAATAGTTGACACAGGGCTATGTCAATTCCTCCGCTCGTAACTCTCACATATCAACATGCTATTACTTGACTCAGAAATTAGACTCTCCAACTTCTTCCCTCCCTCCCCTCCCATCCCCCTCCCCACTCTCTATCCCCAAACAGATCAAGGAGGACCCGAGCATTTCACAGGGCCTCAAAGAGAAATTCGAGCAGCTGCAGAAGATTCCAGGAGTCTTCCTCCCGGATTTCATCCCAGAAACTTCCACCACACCCGCAAGCATTGCCAAGCCCCTCCCCATGCCCCCCTCCCACCTCCCCATCCCCCCCCATCCCTCCTCCCCATCCTCCCATGCTCCCTCCGCCTCTCCTTCTCATTCCATCGCCTCCTCCCCCCATCCCTCCTTCCGCCATCCCCCCTCCGCCGCCCAACCCCCTTCGTCTAGATTAAGCCAGAATTCTAGACTGGGACCTCTTAGATTTGATCCGCCTAGATCTGATTCTCCCAACCGGACCACGCAGCGAGCCTTGGCGAAGCTGTCCATCCTGGGCTCCCCGTCAGGTTCGGCAACCGTACCTGCTATTCCGCCTGCTGCTTCCGGAGCTGCTGCTCCCGGGGCTGCTGCTGCCGCACCAATGGCTGGCTCTCAGTTGCCAGCCAATCGCAGGCTGACACCTGGCGGGCGCTCGCATTCTCTGTCAGCAGCCGATGTTCTAGCCGTCTTGACGAGGGGAGGAGGGGCAGGGGGAGGAGCAGCAGGGGAGGGAGCAGGCGGCGGGGGAGGGGGAGGGTGGGGAGGAGGGGGAGAGTTGAAGCAGAGTGAAATGATGCAATCTGATATTGTTCGCTCCACATCGGCAGGAGGGCCCGTGCGGATGCAACAGCAGCAGCATCAGCAGCAGCAGCAGCAGCAGCGGCCAGAGCAGCAGAGCCTTCGAATCCAAGCATCTCGTGGCTCCTCCGCCTCTCCCTTTGGTCCTTCCCCCTATGGCTCACCCCGCCCCCACCACAGCAGCAGCAGCCCCACCCACACCACCACCAACACCAACATCAATACCACCACCACCAACACAAATACCAACACGAACACCAACACCACCACTAGTGCGGCCTCCTCTCCCCGCTCCCGCATGAGCTGGGGAAGCGGGGGAGAGAGTGGGGGGGGAGCGGGTGGTGCTGGTGCTGGGGGGGGTGGAGGTGGGGGAGGCGCAAGGGAGAGGTTGTGTGGGGGTGGCGGCAGTGGCAGCTTGAAACGGCCTCTTGAGGAGGATAGTGGTGGGGCGGAGGAGATGGACTGTGCTGGGCTGAGTGGGGGGAGCGGTGCGGCCGAGTCGGTACGATGGCGAGGGGGCAGTGCGAGAGAGGGGAGTTCCGGGGACGGGATGGCTGGTGCTGGTGCGTCTGCCAGCGGTGCTGGTGCTGCTGGTGCTGCTGCTGGTGCTGCTGCTGGTGGTGGTGCGAGGGTTTCAAGGGAGAGGTCAGGAGGGGCGGATGGGCAGGGACAGGGTGCAACAGGAGGGGAAATTGGCGCTGGTGCTGCCAGTGAGGAAGAACGAGGAGCGCCAGGAGCAACAGGGTCAGCGCAAGCAGCACCAACCAGAAGGCAAGGCAGCTTTGGGTCAGGCGGGCTGCAGAGTCTAGAAGCCGCCTTTGCTCCCTTCGACTCGACACAAAAACAAAATCTTGGGGCGGCGTTTGCAACGTTTTCGACGTCGGAGGAGGAGAGAAGGCGGGCAGAGGAGCAGTTTCGGAAGCTGGCGAGGCAAGCCGAGTTCAACGATCCCTCGCTGGCCGCTGCTGTCAAGCTCTCCCGCTCTGCCATGAGCCGAGGCTCCTCTGGTGAATTCTTAGGTGCTCCCTCTGGCGCGGCTGGTGGTTCTGCTGGTGCGTCTGCTGCTGGGACTGCTGGCGGACTGGTTTCGCCCGGTGGGAGTGGGTCCAAAGCGGTGAATTCCCCACGGGCGCCCATGGAGGTCACGAGTGCTGGGGATAGGCTAGATGCGATTTTATCCCCTGCGTTACTATCTCCTTCAATAAGGTCACCTTCGATACAGTCTCCTACACTGGGTGTGCTTGGGGGTGCGGGAGGGGGAGGGGGAGGGGGAGGGGGAGGGGGAGGGGGAGGGAGTGGGGGGTCGTTGGCACAGCAGGGCCCACTGAGGAAGAGGCGTGCAACACCAGAGCTCCACAGGAGGCTCAGTCGTGAGTCATTTCCTGACTTTGATCTCGATGCTAGGTCCCCTAGCGCTGCTGCTGCTGCTGCTGCTGCCGCTGCTGGTGCTGGTGCTGGCGGTGGTGGTGCTGCGGCTGCTGCTGCTGCTGGTCTTGCTGCTGCTGGCGGTGGTGCTGCTAGTACTGCGTCTGCTTCCCCTGCTGTATTTGCACCACCAGGCTTGGGGGATCCAACTCCGAGTCTCATTCGCGGGCCTGGAAGCAGGCTTGGCACCCCACTTAACCGAAGCTCGTCCTTAGGTCCGGGACCGGGAGTGATGGCTCGGCGGGCGGAGCCTTCATCCGCCGCTGTTTCCATGTCTGGAGGTCCGGCAGCGAGTGCAGCTACGGCGGGTGCTTCAACCAGCCTCGGCAAGACATCCAGCCTCGGCAAGACATCCAGCCTCGACAAGTCAGCTAGCTTCGGTAACGCAGCTAGCTTCGGTCAGCCCAGTCAGCCCAGTTCGTCGGCAGCAGGAGGCTTGGAAGATGCTTCCGAGCCTGCTCCTGCACCTTCAAAGGAGGCTATGGCACTGGCGATCCTAGGGCAGATGATGGCCGGTGGCGATCTAACGGCTCCTGAGGTGCATGTGCTGGCCACTCAGATCACCAAGAGGGCTCAGAAAGAATCTCAGTTGGGTTCTTCTGGGGGAGGTAAAACCGGGGTAGGTAGAACTGGTGTGGGTGGGTCTGGAGCTACAGAGGGGACAGTTAGGGAAGGAGCAGGGGTAGCTGGAAACAGTAATGGTGGTGGTGGGGGAGGAGGAGGTGGCGGAGGGGGGGGGGGTGGAATTGGGGGAAGGGCAGGAGGAGGGGCAGCAGGGGGGGGACTGGATGGGATAATCAAGTTGCTGGGGAAGCAGGCGGGGGCAGCAGCTCTGGCGGCGCGGCTTAGAATGGAGCTGGATTCAGCTGAGGCAGGCTCTGCTGGGGAAGGTTCTGCTGATGAAAGGGCTGGGGGCATGGGTGGTTCTGCCGCTGCTGCTGATATATCTGTTAGGTCTGCCGCTGGTGCTGCCGCTACTGCTGATGTTTCTGGTAGGGCTGCTGCTGCTGTCGGTGTGGCTGCTGGTGTGGCGGCACCGGTAGCAGCAGGAATGGCAGCGGCAGGAGCAGGAGGAGCAGCAGCGGTAGGGGCAGCAGGAGGGGTAAAGCGGCCTTTGAAGGTTAGCGATCCGTCCGAAGCTGAGAAGCAGGTTCAGGCGCTGCTGCAGCGGAAGCTGAACGAAATGGCAGCAGGCTCGGCGCAGGCTCGGAAAGCCCTGCTTGATCGGCTGAAGGTTGAGGTTGCTGAAAGGAGGAAGGTTCTGAATTCGAAGAGAGGGTTGGGTGAAGGGGAGGACGAGGAGGATGGGGAGGACGAGGAGGAAGAGGAGGATGGTAGTGATGGTAGCGATAGTGGCGGGTCGGATGGTATAGACCGAATGATTGGTGGTGCAGGCACAGCAGCAGGGGTAGAAGGAGGAGGGGGGAGAGGTTTTGGGAGAGGAATGGGAGGGAATCTGGCTGGAGGTGTTGGGAATGAGGCGGGGATGAGAGGGGTAGGGGGGGCGGTGGATGGGCGAGTAGGTAGTGGTAGTGGGAGAGGAGGGGTTTGGAAGGTGGAAGATATGGGAGGGTGGAGCACAGGGCTCGATACAAGACAAAATGGAGCTCAAATAAACAGCCACCTGGGCGGCAACCATTTGGGCGGCAGTCACAACTCGGGCGGCAATCACTTGGGCAACTCGTTGCCACCCACAGTTGATGTAAAACCGGGTCTGCTGTCTCACAGTCAGGGCGCAGCCCATCCCACATTGACCAATCATGGGTCGACACCTGGCGGCGCTTGGGACAGAGGCCTTGGATTGACCAGTCTAACAGGAATTGGAGAGTCGGGACCAGGGGGAGGGGGAGGGGGAGGGGGAGGGGGAGGGGGAGGGGGAGGGGGAGGGGGAGGGGGAGGGGGAGGGGGAGGGGGAGGGGGAGGGGGAGGGGGAGGGGGAGGGGAGGGGGGAGGGCGAGGGGGAGGGGAAAAGGTGCAGGTGGGAGGGGCGGATCTGCTGATGATGGAGGTGGGGGACGTTGACATGTGGGGCCCTGGGGGCGACTCTGCACTCCCAACACCTCGTGAGGGTGTCACTAGTGCTGCCCAGCCGGCTCTCTCCAGTGGTGCTTTTGAGGTGAGCGCTTCTCATGGATTTTTTCTTCCTTTGCCTACCATGCGCACACGACATGCTCACTCACATGCATCCCTCCACACTCACCCTTGCATCCCTCCACACTCACCCTCGCACCACTCCACACTCACCCTGTGCCCCTTCACTCTCACCCTCGCCCCCCCCCACACTCACCCTCGCAACCCCCCCAGCCTGTCCCCACCTGCACACACGCTTGCACGCAGACGCATGCACACACGCTCTCACACTCAAACTATTCCCTTGTGCCTCTCCCTCTCCCCTTCCCTCACAACGCCATGCAGAAGCAAGACCCTTCACACACTAACACCCACAGCACTCTCTTCCTTCCAGAAGGGGAACTACCCCCCTGGCATACCCAGCAGGAGGAGCTGCAGCAGCTGGGCCAGCAGGGCCAGGGGCAGGAGAGGGGAGTGCAGCAGCAGCAGGGGTTGGAGGATTTCAGCATGTTTCTAGACGATCTGGACTTGGGTGTAGAGCTGCCCCCGGACCTTCACTTTGCGTCGGCTTAATACAGCCAGCCGCGGTACCATATTCAGTTGTAAGTCATAGGCATGTTGAAAAGGGTGTGGTATGACAAAGCTGGAGCCTGGAGATTTAATGCTCACCTTTAGGTTTGGAGCTAGTTTTGGCAGATGGGTATTTATTCTTGTACTAAGATCATAGAGGTAGTTTTGGCAGGTAGGTACCCTACTTTGTAGGATCCTAGAGGTTATTTTGGCAGGCAGGTACTTATTATTGTTCTGATATAAGCATTTCAGACACAAGTCATTGACCTAAATTCATTCTGGATGCTCGGGGCACACCAGTGTTAATGCGTGTTCAAAGTGCAACACCAGCTCGACGTCGAGGTACGTCGGTGAATGTCAACCCTCGGATCGAGAATTTCAACCGTCAGGATTCACCGACATCCCCCGACGTCGAGCTAGTGAGTACTTCGAACACACTTTTAGGTGAATTCGCGGCACACGGTTCGGCTGCTTCTGTTGTACGCTCAATTAGTAATCCATTTAGTAATAACAAGTTAGTGCACTTTTTTAGCCTGGCACTGAGTGTCACATGATCTACAATATCCACATTATCCACCGCTGCATTATTTGTTATGGTTTGCTTGACCGCTATACATCCTTGTCTTCGTTACAATACTAAGCCGAGTCTTTGCCACCGCCAAAGCCATCATGATCGAATTCCATTCCATGGAGATGCTTCACATCGCCCCAGTGAAGAACACGCCACGTGTGATCAGCAGACAGGCGGACGACATTGATCGACGCGTTGATGACCCCCATGGACGAGTCATGCCCCAACGCGTGGCGATGCAGCGCCATCATCACGGCACCATGACAAACAACCACCACGCGCTTGCCTGAAATCATGGAAGAGAACACAGAGTTCCGCAGTTGGGTGTCGGGAGGGAGGGAGGCAGAACAGGGAGTGAATGAGCGGGTGGAAACGAGAGGAGGGTAGCCTAGGCTCGGGGTTGTTCACTTACATTCCCGTCGTGTTTCAATATTACCTCGAGAGCAGGGCAAGGGAAAGAGTTGCTACAATAAAACGATGTCTATATCAGCTCACCGCGGTGACGGCGAGCGATCTTCTCCACTGTCTTGCTCGTCCGCTCGACCAGTTGAGCCATGCTCTCCCCGCCGCCCTAAAACCGACGGAACGAAGAGACAGAGGCAGAATTGAAACGAAATGAGCATTTAGTCGCCGCAGGATTGCGTTCCTCAGTTGTCGAGACGATGACCCCTAACATGTCATTTGTTTGAGCATGTACTAACTCGTTGCGTAGTAATAAAGAGCCGGCAGGCGGTAAAGGTCGGCGGCGCGCTTACAGGAATGGTGACAGTGGGATCAGACGATTGAAACGCCTTGAACGCCTCGGGCTGTTTGAAAGGCGCCTCGTGGGCCAGGCAGCCTTGAAGGTGTCCGATGTGGCGCTCGCGCAGCCCCGAGTCCTTCACAATCCCCGGGAATCCCGCGCGGTCTGCAATGGCCTGCGCAGTGTCCGCGGCGCGTCGCAGATCCGACGCGTAGATGGCACAGAAGGGAAACTCCCACGTGGCGAACCGCGCCGCGACCTGCACACGCGCGTTGCAAGACTGTTAGTGCGCGGTACAGCTGAAAGAAACCCAACGACGACCTCCGTTTCCGGAAATAAAGGGGAGAAATGGGCACAAAAACGAGAATCCATACGGAAAAACAAAGTTCTATCAGAAACTCTCTACACAAGAACGGAAAGCAAAGGGATTTGCGATGAATCGTACTGCCTGAGCTTGCGCGAGGCCCGCGGCGTTGAGTTCCGTGTCGAGCTGGCCCTGCAGGCGGTGGTCGTGGTTCCAAAACGTCTCGCCGTGCCGCACCAACACCACGTCCGTCGCATTTGCCGGAATCGGCGCCGTCGGGTCGTACACGTAGCCTTCCTCGTAACTCGCCGGCTCGGTGACAACATCACGGTCCGAGAATGTCTTATCGAGGATGGCGCGGTCGAGCTGAGAGGTGAAAAAGGCCTGGCGGAAAGAATCGACGGCTGCGGGGCCATCGATGCTTCCGTGATGGAAATCCGACGGGTGGACGAAGAGGCTCCCGCTGCTGACGTCAGGCATCAGCATGGTTGTAGGGCCGGACGCGTCTCCCATGGGAGGAGCCATTTATACAGGAATGGATTGAGAGAGACGAGGCGAAACTTGAATGCGAATGTACGCGCGACGGCGATATTTACAACCACGGAGCGTCGTGGTATATACAAGAGCCTGAAGGAAGGCTGTGGTGTAGGGCCCGCAAGGGGTGTAGGACCAGGCAACGAGTTCTGGGGTCTATAGACGAAGGGGGGCTGTGAGAGTAGGATGGAGGCGTACAACTGTATAAACCACGTTGCCTGATGATCTTTTGTATAATAAAGCCGTCAATTTATGCTGTTCGCTGGTCTGCTCTCCAGTGCTAGAGTTCCTTACAACCTCCACCCTAGAAAGTGCGACTCGACATTTTCTGTTCGATTTCGAGTCCCCGAGATTGGATGAGGCGTGCTTGCCATTCCTTCCCTTCGACAGACCACAGCTGGGGTGCGTCGGGTTCAGGAAGGGTTTGAAGGTGGGAAAGTTTCCAAATGCTTCCAGCTCTCGCTGTGTGCAATTGTCCAAAAAGAATGTACCGTAATGTCGAAGTAGCAAAAAAAACGTAGATACATTATTCATGTGCTTGACGGGCAGGTAAAACATTGATCGTGTGAACCGAAAGGTTGGGAGACAATAGGTGTGGAGCTTCTTGAATCTTGTTGCGCCTCGAGAGAAAATTGCCTTTCATTGGTCAACGAGATAGCCAGGCGCGAAGAACGTTCTTGAGGGTTCATGAGGGGGCAAAAGGATTTCAGACGAATGAATGAGTGCCACGCCATCTCATTGGAGAAGAGGGTGTGCTTCCACGAATCAATATCAAACTGGATGCACGTGAGATATAAACGACCACTCCGGAATTAACACGCGGAAAATCACTTTTCACCAATAAAAACGTAGAACACTATGGAGAGTTATTGTACGCGGCGGACCTCTCCTATAGAAGTTAATTTTCAAAATTGTAAAGGAAGCAATGTAAGCACCAATATCATTCGCTGCACTTCAATATTTTCTACACCACTGGTACACTATCGGTGTATGCAGCAGACGCGCACATGCGCGCTGACCAATCACCGAGGTCGTTTCTATGAAGCATTCATCACCTCGAGAACTCCATAGACTTGGGGCACTGCCTGGCGAGGTTCTCCTGAATCTTGGGAAAATTGGCAGTCATCGGGGAGGAACTCGAAATTCAGAACTCGAACGCGATCTACCTCCACAAATCCATCAATTCTGCTGTTTCTGCTGTTATCTGTTTCTGCTGTTTTTCACATTCAAGGCTTGTAGTGCCCCCAACTGCGCATAGCTGTTTCCTTCATTGAGCGTAGGACGATCGACGACTTGATCGGTCACGCTCTGTTGTTTAGCTGAGTACATTGGATCCAGCCATGGCTGGCCAGGTGCGTGTTGAGATCCGAATCCCGTATCCATGTCAGCCCTCGTGACTTGCCATGGAATACACACATGCTTAGATTTGTTCAGTTTCTCTATTCCCTCTTCATCGCGGACGAAGGCCTGTTAACTGTCGCTAGGGTTTGTTGATGGTTTCGCTAAATCAACGCTTTACTAGCTACTGCCGCCCTCTTCTTACTCCAGCCCTATTTCAGTCCCGCAACACCCCCTCCCACTTCTTTCTCCAATCTTCTCTCGCAACCGGGTCTCACTGTCTCCCTCGTATCCCCGTCGCCAGGTGTGTGTGGTAACCGGGGGTCGCGGTTTCGTCGGTCGCTGGCTGGTTCGTAAGCTGTTAGCGACGGGCGAATGGAGCACGGTGCGAGTGGTAGACATGGCGCCCGAGCTCAGGCTCACGGACGACGAGGCCAACTGCGAGGGCGAGGCGGGGATCGTGCGGGACTCGGCGCGCAGCGGACAGCTCGAGTACATCTCCGGGAATGTCTGCGATCGGACGGCCATGGTTAACGGTAAGCGCGATCGGACTTTCAGCGTCGCAAATGTGTCCGATCGGGTAGTTAAAACATGGTGGTCGGCGTGGAGCAGCTGGGCGGATTGCTGGTGATCGATGTGCGCGATCGGACGGTCAGTGTCGCAAATGTGTCCGATCGGACGGTTAGTAAATACAGGTTGGACGGGGTTGGAGCAGTTGGACGGTTTGCGAAATGCTCTTGTGGACCTTGGATCATGTCTCGTATCCGTCAGCTGAACGTGTGATGAGGAGGATGAACAGCGGAACAAAGGAAACAACAAAGGCCTTTGTATCGGATGTTTCCCCGCGTGCCAGACTCGAAAACTGACGCACCTCTGGCCTTTGGCCAAAGGTCTTTGGCCTTTGACCTCTCGCTACTCGCATAAATTCTCGCTGCTTCTTTCTGGAGAGTTTTGAAAGTTCCTTCCCATCCGTGTCCAGTTCTGCTCCTTTATTCAAAAGTTTCTGGTGTGTCGCCTGTCCTGGAATGAATGAATGAATGAATGAATGAATGAATGAATGAATGAATGAATGAATGAATGAATGAATGAATGAATGAATGAATGAATGAATGACTGAATGATTGAATGGGTGAGCAGCTTTCCAGGGCGCGTCTGCGGTGTTTCACATGGCGTCGCCCAACCACGCCCTGACGGATCTCGCTCCCCACTACACTGTCAACGTGCTTGGTACGCATCTTGCTAATCCTGGTTTGTGCATCTGATTATGGTTCCTTTTCCATGTTGACGCACCCATGCACCAGGTGAGGGTGGTCTAACATTCGGTTATTCACACACTTCTATTCATGTTTTGTTGTAGTGTATCAACTGAACTTTCTATTTTTGCTCCAATACTGTACACCGCTTATCCAAGAACCTCCCCCACCCCTCTTCTCCACTCCGCCTGTCAGGCACGAAGAACGTGATTGCAGCGTGCCAGGAGGCCGGCGTGCGTCGTCTTATCTTCACCAGCTCCGCCAGTGTTGTGTTCAACGGGCGGCACGACATCAAGAACGGGGATGAGTCGCTGCCATATGCTGGCAAGGTGTGTGGTGAACCTTTACACATAAGAATTGTACATAAGACTGGTGTTTTGTCAGATGTAACATCAATAACGGGGATGAATCATTGTCGTCTGCAAGAAAGGTTTGTGCGAATCAGTGCCATTGTGGTAGCAGTATCCGTTTCTTTCCCCCCCAATCCTCCCTCCCCTTCCTCCCCCCCCGTAACCCATTCGCCTTCCCTGATGAACTATCGTCCCTCGCTCCCTGGCATGTAAATAATAGCCCCCTTGGCTGTTGGTGTGAACAACGTCACACATTTCCTGCCTTACAATCTCGTGCAAGAGTTTTGAGACGTCTCAAAACACTTCTTCAATCAATCCCGTGCAAGAGTTTTGAGACGTCTCAAAACACTTCTTCAATCAATCTCGTGCAAGAGTTTTGAGACGTCTCAAAACACTTCTTCAATCAATCTCGTGCAAGAGTTTTGAGACGTCTCAAAACACTTCTTCAATCAATCTCGTGCAAGAGAGGAGTATCAATCTCGTGCAACGTCACACATTTCCTGCCGTACAATCTCGTGCAAGAGAGGAGTATCTTTTGCTTTCTTCTTCTACCGCTCTTCACCCGTCCCCATTCCTAACCAATCTCCAGGCCACTAACGCGTATGGCGAGACCAAGGGGCAGGCAGATGGCCTAGCTGCGAACGGCCAGGGGGGGCTGCTGACGTGCGCCCTACGCCCCAGCAACAACTTTGGCCCGGGGGACCCTGATCTGTTGCCTATCTTCTTTCTTTATTGACTCTCCAGGCTACTAACGCGTATGGCGAGACCAAGGCGCAGGCAGAGGCGATAGCCCTAGCCGCGAACGGCCAAGGAGGGCTGCTTACATGCGCCCTGCGCCCCAGCAACATCTTTGGCCCGGGGGACCCTGATCTCGTGCCCATCACCATTAAGAACGCTCAAAAGGGCAAGCTCAAGGTATGCCCGTGGGTGGGATTGCGTGCGTGCAGGGCCGGGAGGCGGGAGGGAGGAGAGGGAGGAGAGGGGGGTGCGCCCCACCCCAGCAACATCGTTGGGCTGGGCGACCCTGATCTCGTACCCATCACCTTCAAGAACGCTCAGCGGGGCAAACTCAAGGTGGGTGTGTTTTTTTGTGTGTGTGGGTGTGGTGGGGAGGTGGGAGGAGAGGGGAGGGAAGAGGGGGGATATGCATCTGCGGGGACTGCTGACTTGCGCCCTGTGCCCTTGCAACATCGTTGGGCCCAGTGAACAGATCCGATTGGTCGTATATTTTTTTAGAATTCTCAAGAAACACACGCTCGTATATGGTGAACGTGGTGCAGCCTCTTACCTCCCTGTGAGCGATTTTTGAGAATTCCCAAAAATCCCATACCCCTTCCTTCTCCCTCGCATTCCACCCTTTTCCGCCTCCCCCTTTCCGCCCTTCCCCCTTCTCCCCCTCCCTCCCTGCCCTGCAGTTCATAGTGGGCGACGGGGAGAACATGTCGGACTGGACGTATGTTGAGAGCGTGGTGCAGCCTTTTACCTCCCATACCCCTTCCTTCACCCTTGCTTCCCACCGCCCCTTTTTCCGCTCTTTTTTCCATCCCTGGCAGTTCATAGTGGGCGACGGGGAGAACATGTCGGACTGGACGTATGTTGAGAGCGTGGTGCAGCCTTTTACCTCCCATACCCCTTCCTTCACCCTTGCTTCCCACCGCCCCTTTTTCCGCTCTTTTTTCCATCCCTGGCAGTTCATAGTGGGCGACGGGGAGAACATGTCGGACTGGACGTATGTTGAGAACGTGGTGCACGCTCATATCTGTGCTGAGAAGGCTCTTAGCGAGTACAAGGGCGACCCCACCAGTGACGACTCGCCAGCTGGCAAGGTATGGTCTTACGCCTTGTGCCATTCCCTGTGCCATCCCCCATTCCATTCTCCGTCTCACTCCCCAACCCACTCTCCAACCCACTCCCCATCCCACTGCCAGTCTCCCTCCCCATCCCACTCCCTGTCGCTTGTCCCAGGCTTCAACACTGTCCATCCTTGCGTTGCCTGCACTTTTACTTCAGCTTCTCTCCCCAGTAGAAACACTGTAAAAAAGACTGCTCGGCTCTATGACAGGTGTAACTCTTTTTCTTCTCTTTCAAAGTTATTTGACAACATAAGCCTGTTGAGACATTACTGCTTTCGGCAGCTCTTCGTTGTGCCAGCACCAACCAAGCCAGTTGCTTCGTGTGACCTTATGGCAGTTGGGTTGACGCTGGTGCAATGAAGAGCTGCTGAAAGCGGTAATGACTCGAGCGACTTATGGTGTGAAATACTCTTGTGAGGGCGTTTTTGAGGCGCCTCAAAAACGACCTCAATGCACGAAGAAAAAGAATCTCACCTTCATAGGTGACTTTTGAGTCGACTCAAAAGTCACCTTTCATAGATCCTAGCAGCCTCTTTCACACAAAAAACGAAATAGGCGTGGGATAGGGCTGAGTAAAAGGCCAGGCAAGGAAGACTAGAGTCCCTTCTTTCTCTCGCGCTCTTTCACCCACCGGTTTCTCACCTGAATCCTGCTCCTCACTCTCGCTTTTCACTGTATTTAACCCAACGGAACCTTCTTGCAGGCGTATTTCATCACCAATGCCGATCCAAGGCGATTCTGGGACTTCATCTTCGCCATTGCTGGAGGCTTTGGGTACAGCAGCAAGTAAGTCCAGATTCCTACTCCAATTTTCTACACACACACACACACACTCACACACACTCACTCTCACACACACACACACACACACACACACACACACTCACACACACACACACACAAGTCCAGATTCCTACCTTTTTTTTTTTTTTTTTGTAAACTAAAGAAATGGCCCAAGGCCATGGCCTCCAAACTAGTACTTTCCTCTCGTACCGCTCTCTTCCCTCCCTTTCCCCCAATCCTCCCAGGCCCATCGCCAAGCTCCCAGCAGACATTCTAATCCCCATGGCAGCAGGAGTGGAGGCAATTACAAAGGCTCTGGCCCCTCTGGGCGTGCCCCCCTCCGACTTCACTCCTGCCCGCCTGCTCCTCGCCACACGCTGGAGAACCTTTTCACCTGCCCGGGCGGGCAGGCTGCTAGGGTACAAGCCGATTGTTTCAGTTGATGTGAGTCATTGGAGGGGGTTCAAGGTTTGGGGGTTAGGGCTTTTCGGGTCTGTCAGGTTGTTGAGCTGAATCGTAGGGTTATCGAGGTTGCTCGTTCCACTTGTCCCCATGTATGCCTGAAACGCCAGCGGTGAGCAAGATTATAAGATGTTTCAAACCTCACGTGATCTTCTTCCCCTTTCCCTTACCCCTGTACAGCGCACAATAGTGACCTACCCACACCTGCAGCGCAGCGCATTTGAGAAGGAGAAGGCAGCCGAGGCAGCCCATGTGCCCTCTTATGCTCTCATGTTCTCACACATACTCTTGTATGATCTTCCCCGTTTCCCATCATACAGGAAGGGCTGCAGCTCACGATAGCCTCCTACCCACACCTGCAGCGCAGCACATACGAGAAGGAAAAGGCAGCAGAGGAAGCAGCAGCACATATGTTCTCATATGCTTTTATGTTCATTTCCTCCCTTCCCCCATGCAGGAAGGCCTGCAGCGCACGATAGCATCCTACCCGCACCTGCAGCGCAGCACATACGAGAAGGAGAAGGCAGCCGAGGCAGCAGCAGCGCGGGCAGCCTTTCGAGAGCGCTCGTCCGTGCACAGAGCACTGGGAGGGGGGATGGTGGCGGATCTGCTGCTGTGGCAGGAACCGAAGATGTCTCTCATGGCCATGCTGCTCGCGTGGATGGTGCTGCGATGGGCTCTTGGGAGATTTGGCGGGACTCCTGTCGTTTCCCTGGCTGCGACTGCTGCCATGGGGTTCCTCCTGCACGCAGCTGTGCTGCACCGCGTGGCCCCCATCGCCAAGAGGTGAGACAGGGGGAAGAGTGGGGTGGGAAGTGAAGACGTGGCACGATGGGGCGGGCGGCTGGCGGACCTGCTGCTGTGGCAGGAACCGAAATTTCTTGCTGTTTGCCATGCTGCTCGCGTGGATAGTGCTGCGCTTGGCTATTGAAAGGGTGGGGGGGGCACCGGTGGTGTCGCTGGCTGCGACTGCTGCCATGGGGTTCATTATGCACGCTGCCGTGCTGCACCGCGTGGCTCCCATCGCCAAGAGGTGAGACAGTGGGATAGGAGAGCGCTGCTGACAGTGCTGCTGCCTGCTTCTGCATTCTTCAACAGCCCTGGATTCCAAGGTGCGTTCTGGATTCCAAGGTATGTCAACTGAACGTTTTCCTTCCTGCACCCTGCACCGCCTTCCCCCACCCTCCTCCCCACCTTCCCTCGTCTCTTCTCCATTCCACCCCCTACTTTCCCATAATCTGCTCTCCTCGTTTCAACCACAGGCTCCGCCTGCCCTTACCTGACATGGTTCGTTTTTTGAGTCAGCTCAAAGGGAGATTTCCATTTTTCCCCTGCGTCCCCATGGTCTGCTCTCCTCTGGTCGACCTCAGGTTCCGCCTGCCCTTACCTGACATGGCGGCTGTTGAGTGGCGCATTCCCGAGAAGCCAGTGGTGGACGCGAGCCAATGGGTGGCTGCCACGTGGAACGGCTCTGTTGCTGCTCTGCAGGAGAAGCTACTAGTGGAGAGGGACTGGGCCGCAGCTGGCAAGGTGGGTGGCGCTGGGGAATTGGCTGGGGGCTGGTTGGGTTTGGTTTGGGATTGGTTCGGGATAGGTTCGGGATTGGCCCGGGGTTGGTTCCGGGCTGGTCCGGGGTTGGCCCGGGGTTGGTCCGGGGTTGGTCCGGGGTTGGCCCGGGCTTGGTCCGGGGTTGGTCCGGGGCTGGTCCGGGGTTGGCCCGGGGTTGGCTCGGGGTTGGTCCGTGGTCCGGGGCTGGTCTGGGGTTGGTCTGGGGTTGGTTCGGGGTTGGTCCGGGATTGGTTGTGGGCTGGTGGAACGTTGTGCTGGGGAGGGAGGTGTTGAGCCTTTAGGGGCCGATGGGGGAGGGCTGTGGTGCAGCTCTGTGGCGGCTCTGCAAGAGAAGCTGCTAGTGGAGAGGGACTGGGCTGCTGCTGGCTAGGTGGGTGGGGTTGGGGGGTTGGTTGGGAGTTGTTGCGGGGTTGGTTGGGGGTTGGTTGGGGGTTGTCTAAAGGGAGGGAGGCAGCTGATACGCGCCGATGGGGAGGCATGTGGTGCGGCTCTGTGGCGTCTCTCCCGGAGAAGCTGCTAGTGGAGAGGGACTGGGATGACGCTGGCAAGGTTTGTGTGTGAGGAGGAGGCTCGTGTGTGAGGAGGAGGCTCTTGTGTGAGGAGGAGGCTCGTGTGTGAGGAGGAGGCTCGTGTGTGAGGAGGAGGCTCGTGTGTGAGGAGGAGGCTCGTGTGTGAGGAGGAGGCTCGTGTGTGAGGAGGAGGCTCGTGTGTGAGGAGGAGGCTCGTGTGTGAGGAGGAGGCTCGTGTGTGAGGAGGAGGCTCGTGTGTGAGGAGGAGGCTCGTGTGTGAGGAGGAGGCTCGTGTGTGAGGAGGAGGCTCGTGTGTGAGGAGGAGGCTCGTGTGTGAGGAGGAGGCTCGTGTGTGAGGAGGAGGCTCGTGTGTGAGGAGGAGGCTCGTGTGTGAGGAGGAGGCTCGTGTGTGAGGAGGAGGCTCGTTTGTGGCTCTGTGGTGGCTCTCCAGGAGAAGCTGCTAGTCGAGAGGGAGCCAGTCGCTGCTGGCAAGGTGGGTGATGCCGAGGCAGAGGGGTGACGCTGGGGGGCTGGTTGGGTGGGATATGGGAGGGTGAAGCACAGGGAGGCGAAGGAGCAGGAGGCTTGTCGGTGGTGGCTCTCCAGGAGAAGCTGCTAGTCGAGAGGGAGCCAGTCGCTGCTGGCAAGGTGGGTGATGCCGGGGGGTGGGGAAACCAGTCGAGTTTCAGGTGGTGAGAGAGGGGTGAGAGGCTGTTGAGGCGAGGGTTGGGGGGAAAGGAAGGCGCGGAGAGGTCGTTAGGGTAGGGCGAGGGGAGGCTGTTGATTTCACAGTTCATTTGTTAGCGACTTGCTCTAGTTCGTAAATGAATCTATTTGTGCGTTTGCTTGTTCTGTGCTATCTTGCCGTGGTTGCAGGTGTTGGCGGCACTGACTGCTCTTCAACTCCTCTCCTCTTTCATCACTGTCTACACGCTTTCCTTCCTGGGTATGCCTTAGCACTCACCCCACATGGTCACACACACACACACACACACACACACACACACACACACACACACACACACACACACACACACATACACATACACAAACACGCACAGATACACACACACACAGACACACACACACACACACACACACATACACACACACACACACGCACACACACACACACACACGCACACGCACACACACACACACACACACATACACATACACACACACACACACACACACACACACAGACACACACACACACACACACACACACATACACATACACACACACGCACAGATACACACATACAGATACACACGCACACCCACAGATACACACACACAGATACACACACTCACAGATACACACACACACACTCACAGATACACACACACACACTCACAGATACACACACACGCACACACGCACACACACACAGACGTGCACACACACACACACACACACACACAGACACACACACACACACACACACACACACACACACACACATACACATACACACACACGCACAGATACACACGCACACTCACAGACACACACACACACACACACACACACATACACATACACACACACGCACAGATACACACACACACACACACACACACACACACATACACATACACGCACAGATACACACATACACACACACATACACACACACACACACACACACACACACACTCACACACACACACACACACACACACAAACACACAGACGTGCACTCCCACATCATGCACTCTCTCTTCCCCATCAGTACACCTATCCCCTCGCCCTCCCCCCCTCGCCCTCTTCCCACAAGCCCCCACACTCCCCTCACTCTCGCCTCCCCTCCCCCCTCTCCTCCCTTTTTGCTCCTCTTCCTTCATCTTTCACCCATTTGCTCCTCATTGCCCGTGTGCTAACCTCCCCCATCCCCCATATCCTCTCCATGCCCCCTTCTCCCACACCAGCCCTGCTTGCAGTGTTTGTCATTCCCTCAGTGCTTGACAAGAGGCAAGGAAGCAACGCAATTCCTTCCACCAGCCAAGACAACCAAGCATCAAACTCGAGTATGGCCACATCATAGTAAATGTCTTACGGGCTGACACATATGGTCTGCTACAGGCTGTGCTGTTATGATCACAAAGCAGGCGTGTATTGTGATTTTGCTGAAGTTGCAAATCGGCTGCTGTTAGCCATTCTTACCGTAGTTGGTGTTGCTGTTAGTATGATCGTACACATTTTCTTACCATATATCACTCACACTTTCGTATGATGACAAACTGGGTCCCTGCATCCAGTTTGCTGCTGTAACCACGTTCATATGACTCGGTTTTTTCAGCCAGCAACTAACTAATCGCCAACAGAAAAGTTGAATAAAACTTAGCTATATACACTGTACATGACAAGCATATTGCATAATATACCCTACACTACACTACACTAAACTTCCAATCCCATTGCAGGCTCGACGTTCTCCTTATCATCACCAAGCATCCTCATCACTCTCCCCCTCTCTCACTTCCTCCGCCTCCACCAGTCCCCCCCCAATAGCATGCTTACTCCACTCCTCATCCCCTAGAAAACCGCTTGCTCCTCCCACATCTGCACCCCTTCTATAATTCCCCCTTGCAGCAGGCTCACCCACCTCCCACATTCCCTGCTCCCTCTCTCCACGCCCTTCCACCCCCGCATCCCACTCCCTCCTCTCTTGCATTTGCCTCAGCTCCTCCTCCCCCTCCTCCACCCGCCTCTCCTCCACTGCCCCCTCCACTGCTCCCTCCTCTGCTCTCCCACCCTCAGTCACAGCTCCCCTCTGCCTCCCCCCACGCCACTCCCACGCTCTCACTCGCTCCATCACCCCCCGGTCCCACCACCGCCGCCTCCCAGCTGACATCCTTCGTCTTCTCTGCATCACATCCACCTCACTGGTATCACCTTCCCTAGAATCACCTCTGATAATATCACCTCCAACAAAGTCGCCTGCAGCGCCCGTACTGTCTCCCCTTGTCTCCACCCCACCAGCTTCGTTATAGTCACCTGGCATAGCACCACCATCAATAAGAGCCCGGAACGCTTGCCATGCATACCCCTCCCCCTCTCCCTCCTCCCCACCATGCCCCATTCTCACCCCCTCCCTCCGTGTCTGATGTCCCTCAATCCCTCTCCTTCCCCTCTCCTCACTCCCTCGCCCTCCCATCCCCTCCCCCTGTCGGCCTTCCACCAGCTCGTAACCAACAGGCAGCAGGGAGGGCAGAGAGGCGCGGCAGTGGGAGGGGTCGAGGTGTGAGGGAGGTAAAGAGCAGGGCAGGGAAGAGCAGGGGAGAGTGCACGAGAGCACAGTGTGTCGGCGAGTAGGGAGGTCTCTGTCCCTCACAACCCGTGCCTTGCCCTTTGGAACACTCTCCCTTGCTTTTGAATCGCCTCCTTTCCCCCATCCTCCCTCACTCACACGCCCACTCCTGCTGCCACCAATGTAGTCCCTCCCACTGCTGCTCCCCCTGCCACTGTCACCCCCCATGCCACCACTGTCCCCTCCCCTACTCCTGCCCCTGCCAGTTGCAGCAGCTGTGCTGTAGCGCCTGCTGGTGCTAGACCTAGCAACAGCTGTAACAGTAGTAACTGCAGCGGGAACAGCAGTGGAAACAGCAGTAGCAGCAGCATCAGCAGCAGCAGAGTTTGGATTTAGGGTTTCGCCTGCCCCAACAGCAGCCTCTTGCCTGGATTCTCCAGATTTCTCCCCCAGGGCCGCCTCAGCTGCCGCAATCTCCCTATCCGCCATATCACCAACCGCCGCGACTGCAGCAATGGATGTCCCATCAGCAGACGCCTCGTTCACAGTTGCCACGTCAGCCAGAACCGGTTCCAGCACAGCAGCAGCACCCAACAGCTCAGCGCGACGGACCGCCATCACAGGAGCTCTATCCTTGCAGTCATCCGTCACAGCTGCAATAACTGGGTTCCCAGCTACACTCGCAGCGCCCGCTGCAGCCACGGCCTCTACAATCACATCCATCAGCTCACCCACCATATCCGCCTTCTCCGCTTCTAACCTCGTTATTATCACATCCCGCTCCTCCCGCTGCGCATCCAGCACCCGAGCCATGGCTTCCAAGCTCGTTACATACCCCTCCTTCTCCCGACGCGCCGCGTCTAGTTCTTCCTTCAGCAGATCGACCTCTGCCACGTGGCGCCTGCGCTCCGCAGCGAGTTGCCCCTCCGCCGCCCGCAGCGCCACCATCAGCTCGACCTCCCGCGCCCGCGGGCGCTCCGCGGAAGCCGCGGCGTTCTCGAGTGCGGCGGAAACCGCGCGCTCCTGGCCTTCCGCCAAGGCTTCGCGTTCCGCGCGCGCGGACTCTAGCGCGGCTTCCGCCTGCGACAGCGCCGCCTGCAGCTCCGCGACCTTCCGCTCAAGAAACCGCGCATACTCTGCCTCCTCGCTCTCCGCCGACTGAGCTTCTTCTGCGACTGGCGCGACGCGTGCGACTGGTGCGACTGGCGCGACGGGCCTGCGAGCGACGTCGCATTCGTCGTCCGATTCGTCGTAGTCCACGTCGTCGTCGTCGTCCAAGTAGACCTTCGCCTTCTGCCCCGTCAGCGGCGACCCGGTTGACCCTGCTGGCGCTGACGTGGCGACCGCCGACGTGGCAGAAGGCGACGACGGCGGAGAGCTGACGTGCCCACCAGAACCTCCGCCAACGGCGAGCCCCGCGAGATCGCACGAGCTGTTGACACGTGGCATCGACAGCACGGCGCGCGTCGTCGCCTCCGTCAGCTTGCGCTGCGTGTCCATCAGGAGCGACAGCGCCGCGTCCTTCTCCTTCATCAGCTCCTCGTTGATCGTGCGCGACTCGCTCAGCGACTCGGTGAGCAGCGCGATGCGGCTCGCCGCGACCAATAGCAGCTCCCCGTTGCTCAGCCCGCTCAGATCGGGCGGCAAACTGCCGTCCGCCGCCGATTTCGCCGCCGCCGACGCCTCATCGCACACGCCCGTTTCTCCCAGACTGCCGGCGACTTGACCGTCAACTGACTGACCGTCAGAAGGTGACGCAAGCACCGCAGTCTGAGACTCGGTAAGCGCTTCCGCGATAGTGAACAGCGAGCTGTCCGAGGGTCGCGGGGACGCGGGGAGAGAGGCGAGCGCGGGGAAAGCGAACGACGCCGCGGAGGAGAGGCGGGAACGCGCGGAAGACGCGGAGCTTCGTCCCCCTGAGGCGGAGGAGGAGGAAGAAGAGCCGCGCGGGCGGAAGGCGAACGATGACATGGACGAGCGACGCGCGCCGCCATGGTTGTTTCCATACGCGCCATCCGCGGCGTCTGCTCCCAAAGAGGAGAAGGCGAAGGAGTGGCGCGCGGGGCAGCCGACGAGAATGGACTCCGCTAACGCGCGGATCGCGCTGTCCCTACGCTCGCTCGCGGTCGCGCTACCAGCGGAGCCGGCGGCGGCGGCGGAGGAGGAGCGGCGCACGTGGTCGGTCGCGTCCAATTGCTCGCACTGTTGGCGCAAGACAAGAAAGGGAACGACACGGGCATGGCAAGGGAACGATGAGTGCGTGAAAGGCAGCGACGAACGCGTAAAGGCGTGGGGAATACGAGACCGGGAGATATACTTGCGGGTCAGCGGCAGTAGGATGCATGGGGATTTGGGATACACGTACCAAGAGAGACCGGCCGTCGATTCGCCTCGAGGAGCTGCAGGAATCGCGGTAGAAGTGCGACTCCGAAGCAGCAAACGCGGCGAACGCCTCAGCAAATCGCGAATCGACGACGACGCTCGTCGTGCCGCTCAGGGACGCGGCGCACACACTGTCGAGGGAAGACTGGGAGACACCTATTTTCAGCGTCGAAGGAAACTAGCAGAATACTGACCGACACACGCGTCGGCGTTAGTAAGTAGCAAGTACTGAAGGCTGACCGATCACGTTGAGCTCAAAGGCTGAGAAGCAGCGAGGACCGAAACTAGCAGGCTGAGAGGGTCGCTGATTTGAAGCAGAAGAAGAGAACCGAGTGTGTTAGAACGAAGTTCGAGCGTTGGCCTAAATAGGTCCCTAGAGTCAGCCTGTCATGCAGAGGAAGATTGCTAGTTGGTCCATCGGAGCGCGTCAGGTGGGTTTAGTTTGGTTTGGGGAAACAAAAACCAGGGATCCGGGAAGTCGGGGAGGTTTGGGCAATGAAAATCGCCCGTGTCCGTCTGCCGTACCTCCGCTCCTCGAGTCCCCCAAAACGAACCAGCAGAACAGCCTCCGACGCGGAAGGAAGAACCAGCCAAGCTGGGGGGGCGCGCGCAGGCATCCACAGTTTGGCTTGGTGGGACCGATCGGGGCGCGACAAGTGCGCCCTAGCTGGCGGGGGTCGAGCGGAATTTCAGCGCGCGAAATGGACGGGATGGGGCAGCTGGAAATGCGATCGTGCCTCGAAATCCTCGGAAACAATTCGCAACCACTGTTTACCCTGAATTTCGTTACGCCGCTGAATGGTTCATGCGGTCTGGAGAGAATAAGAAAACATGCTTATGCATGAGCTAAATAAGAATTAGATGCATACAGCATCATGTTTTGTTTGTGAATGGTGCAAACGATGATGCTGGACACAATCTGAACGAAACTCAAACTCTTGCCCACATGTTGGACACTTGAATCCTCCTGCAAAACAAGGATGAGAAATTAGGAAACAGAATGTAACAAATAATTTCTGTGAACACGTTAGAATTGTGAAGTTGTCGACATCAAATTTGTGCGAAAGTTACGTACGAGGTGCTTCCGGTCGAAAGTAGGCATGCTGCAGAGCCTCGCGCGCTGTTATCCGGTCCCCCTGTTTAAAAGTTATGATGGAAAGGAGGTGGTGTTACCAAAATACACACAGTCAAATGAACATGTTGTTGGAATAGAAATCAACCAGGCAACCATGCAAAGGCAAAAGGAAGAGGGCCATTGCAACAACAATACGCAAAAAAAGGCACCAGTAAAGAAGGGAGGAAACTGTTACTCTTACAGGGTACCATTGCAGCAGTCGCCTCAGCAGTCGCAGGGCCCAAATGCTGGGCAGCCTGATGAGGGAAGGATGGAAGGAATAACGTGGCACAGGGATGTGGGACAGGAAATGGCACTGAACATGGGGTATGCATATGGAGTGGAGCGAAAAAACGACAGGAGGGGCAAAGAGGAGTGGCACAGGGAAGTGGGTCAGGAAATGGCACTGAACATGGGGTAAGCAAACGGCGTGGAGAGAACAAGTGAAGGGTGAGAGGACACGGAGGAGTAACAACAAAGGGACGTGGGAAAGAGTCCATCCATGCAGTCAACAGGGAAGAAGATTGAGAAGGCACAGACTCTACTAGCCGCGTGTTGGTAGCTGGATTTGCTTGTAAGATGCATCGAGAGGTCTCGTGTGTCTTACCTTTTTTTGAGGCGAATCTCTCACCTTCAGGTGTGCGGTAGTGACTTCCAAATAGACTCAAAAGTTACTTTGCTGGTGACCAGTTTTTTTTTGTTTGTTTGTTTTTTTTTTTTGGTTAAAAAGCGAAGGGTCTTGTGCGCTCTTACCCTTTCTTGAGCGGGTCCCTGAGCTTCAGCTGTGCGGCAATGCTTGCTTCGCTGCACTCCCACGGCGCCACCACACTCCACCCCCCTGCACCGTCGCTGCTGCCACCACCACCACCACCACCACCACCACTGCTGCTGTCTGTGCCACTGCTGCCTCTGCTGTTGCTGCTGCCATGGTCATTAGAAGTGCTGCTCGTACCAGAAGCAGCACTACCACCATGCACCGGGCCATCGCCCTGTCTAACCTCGCTCTCCTCTCCAACCACACTGTACGCATCTCCCTCTTCCCCACTTCTGCTGTCGCTGCCGCTGCTGCTCTCAGCAGTGCGGCCTTTGTATCTGGCTGTGATGGATGCAGCCGATCCCTGGGGATGGGCACCCGCTACAACTGATCCCTGCGGATGGGCATGCTCCACATGCGGCTGGCGCAGCCTCAGTAAGTCACCCACACCCCTGCTCTTCTCGCCTCTTCCCCCTTCCACACCCTCCTCCCTCCTCACTTCCCCCTCCTCTTCTCCTGCTACAGGCGTCCCCTCCTCTTTATGTGCTACAGACGGCCTTTCCTTCTCCCCTGCTACAAACGGCTCATCCTTGTGTGCTGCTACAGATGGCTCCTCCTCCTCCCCTGGTGCAGAAGTCCCCTCGCTTGGCGGCGCTTCAAAGAGTGCAGGCGTGAAAATGCAGAGCTCCATCCATGCGCGCAAGCTGGGATGTGCGGGTGGGTGAGGGGAGTGGGGGGCATGAGGAAACGATTAGGTGATTGAGGCGCCTTAAAGTAGCCAGACCTGATCAGGCGTGAAAATGCAGAGCTCCATCCATGCGCGCAAGCTGGGGAGGAGGGAGTGAGGGGAGTGCGGGGAGTGAATTTTGAGAATTCTCAAAAACCAGGAGGGAGTGAGGGGAGTGAATTTTAAGAATTCTCAAAAACCAGGAGGGAGTGAGGGGAGCGAAGGGGGGTGAGAAAACGAGTTCTATGTTTAAATGCCTTCATGCCCCTGGATTTGAACACAGTGAGGTAATCAGGAGTGAAGATGCAGAGTTCCATCTACACTCGCAAGCTGGGACGAGCGGAGCAAGGGAATGGGGCGGTCAAGGGGACGGTAAAGGGGACGGTCAAGGGGACGGTCAAGGGGAGTGAAGGAGAAGAGGCGGCGTGAGCGCATAAAAAGGGTTTGAGGGGGCGCAGAAGGGGAGTGAGGTTGGAGAAGGAGTGTGCGGCCGTGGGTGGGAGGACCAGGACAAGAAGAAAGGGCAATACCTCACAGGGAAAAAAATTGCGATCGTACTGGAAGGAAGGATTTCGGATTCTCACAGGAAGGCAGTTCGCCGGGTGGACTGGGGCCATTGGGCTGCTTGCAGGGAGCGATCTAGCAGCGCCTGGTGGAGATGAAGGGGCAGGGGAGAGGGAGGGATGGGAGAGAGGAAACAATGGGATGGGGAGTTGGGTGTCACAGGGCTGTCACAGAAAGGCACTTCACCGGGTGGACTGAAGCCATTGGGCTGCTTGCAGTGAGCGATCTAGCAGCGCCTGAGAGAGGTACATGGGGTGGGGGGGAGGGGAGAGAGGGAGAGGGGTTAGAGGGGGAGAGGGGTAGCGGGGGAGAGGGAAGACGGAGAGGGAAATGCTGTAGCATTGTACTCGCTTTGGGTGTCAGTTTCCTGTGTGTGAGTATGTTGGTATGCGGGCTTTAAGGAAAGCATTCAAGGCCAAGGGCATTCCAAGAGGAGGGGCAGAAAGGAAGTATGTGATGGGGAGGGCTTAGCTTAGTGGGGGAAGGGGACGAACAGAGGAGGGTCTTTTGAGGCGCGTATGGAAATACCTGAGTGCGAGGCGGGAGGGACCAGACATGTGGCTTTTTTTAGAATTCTCAAAAAATTCTAAAAAACACACGAATGGAAGTACCTGAGTGCGAGGCGGGAGGTGTTTTGAGACGTCTCAAAACATCTCTTTTGAGGCGCGTATGGAAATACCTGAGTGCGAGGCGGGAGGGACCAGACATGTGGCGAGCCGAAGAGGAGTTCCAGCATTAGCACTCCCACACTCCACATGTCGTAGCTGTGCGGGTGGGGAGGAGGTAAAGGGGAAGGAGGAGGAGGAGTGAAAGAAGGGAAGGGAGCATAAGATGCATCATACATGTTGAAGAGGAGCGCCAGCATAAGCACTCCCACACTCCACATGTCGTAGCTGTGCGGGTGGGGAGGAGGTAAAGGGGAAGGAGGAGGAGGAGTGGAAGAAGGGAAGGGAGCATAAGATGCATCATACATGTTGAAGAGGAGCGCCAGCATAAGCACTCCCACACTCCACATGTCGCAGCTGTGCGGGTGGGGAGGAGGTAAAGGGGAAGGAGGAGGAGGAGTGGAAGAAGGGAAGGGAGCATAAGATGCATCATACATGTTGAAGAGGAGCGCCAGCATAAGCACTCCCACACTCCACATGTCGCAGCTGTGCGGGTGGGGAGGAGGTAAAGGGGAAGGAGGAGGAGGAGTGGAAGAAGGGAAGGGAGCATAAGATGCATCATACATGTTGAAGAGGAGCGCCAGCATAAGCACTCCCACACTCCACATGTCGTAGCTGTGCGGGTGGGGAGGAAGAGGGGGTGGGAAAGTGAATAAAGGATGAACAGATTATGTAGTATATGCTACAGTGAAGCTCCAGCATGAGCACTCCACATGTCGTGGCTGCATAGATTAGCGGATGAATGGGAGGGTCGGGCGGAGGATGGGAGAAGGGCGGGCGGAGGTTTGGAAGAGGTCAAACATATTGAACCGAAGGTCCGAAGCTCCGGGCATGAGCGCTCCAACGCTCCACATGTCATAGCTGCATGAGTTAAGAAGGTGCAGTACGGTTTTGAGACGCCTCAAATGTGTGCATGTGCGGTACACTAGAGAGGGAGAGAGAGAGAGTAGTAGGCTACAGTGTGACATACATGGTACACTATACAAGGTATGGAATGAGCTCTGCCACAGCACAAGTCTTTGCCACAGCACAAGTCTTTGCCACAGCACAAGTCTTTGCCACAGCACAAGTCTTTGCCACAGCACAAGTCTTTGCCACAGCACAAGTCTTTGCCACAGCACAAGTCTTTGCCACAGCACAAGTCTTTGCCACAGCACAAGTCTTTGCCACAGCACAAGTCTTTGCCACAGCACAAGTCTTTGCCACAGCACAAGTCTTTGCCACAGCACAAGTCTTTGCCACGTGAGTGGGGGAGGGACAAGTTGAGGGGGCGAACGAGTGAAGGTGGAGGGTTGAGTGGAGGGACAGGGGGGAGGTTGCTGAGTGATTTTGGAAGAAGAAACTTTCACAAATACACTCTGGAGTGTTTCACACATACCCGTAGTGCATTCTGCTGCTGATGTGGAAGCAGCTGCTGCTCGAGCTGTTTTTCGTGCAGTCAACACCTCCCCCAGAAGTCCCACCCCCCCCTGCTGCTGTCCCTACTTCTCCCGATGCGTCCACTCCTTCCCCCACACCCCCAGCACTTGGGAGGCTCTGTGGCAGCAGCAGAACCTCTGGGGGCGAGTAGAGCTCTGTTTCCTCTGCGCTGCGACAAAGAGTGACAAAGAAGAATGCATTTTGTTAGGATGTCGCGAAATTCAGCTCTTAACAGCAGCAAGGGAATAGAGCTGCGAACAGAGGGGAACGGGAGAGAAATGCACTAGATGTGTGTCGCTTTAAGAATATTCTCTAAAACATCTTTCTGAGGCACAATATCAACCAAGAGGAAACCTTTCTTCCTGAGTTTTGAGCCATCTCAAGATGTGGGCCGAGAAACATGGATAGGTGTTAGCTCTACAGACGTTATCTGGCCTGTCAGATGTAACCTGAAAAGGCATTGCCTGGAGGGAAGTGTTATCCCATACAGGAATGTATTAGGGCGCTTTAGAACACTGGGTTCTGAGACGTGGCCAAAAAAACACAGGGCTGGTAGGAGGTGTTACCTAGACAGGAAGGGAGGTGACACCTCCTACCACCTGGAGGTGGCGCATTCTGTGTGCTGAAGGATTATTACCTGGAGGGCCCTGTTGGGCCGTAGAGGAAGCGAACAGAATGCGGGTCGACAGCCGATCCCAGGTCTAGCACACGACTGATGGGATGGGATGGAATTGAAAATGTGAGGGAGGGAGGAAGAAGAGTTTCGATAGGAAAATCACACAGAAATATCATCAGCAACGGCTGAGACCGTTGTGGACAGGACCGTTGTGTTCCTGTCAATGAGATCGTTGTTGGTGCTTTGTTCGAGAGAGGACAGGATAGAGAGTAGGGGAAACGAGGAAAGGGCGGGATAGGGAAAGGACGAGACAAGAGGAGTGGAGAGGAGAGGAACGAGATACTGGGTGGGGTGGTGCTCTAAATGAGGACTGGATGGATGACTGGATAATGCTCTTGTCTTCATGCTCACCATATGGCTTGACGAAATAACAAGCTTGTTTGGAGACGTCTCAGAACAAGTTTGTCATCCGATGGTGATCTAGTCTAGATGCTCGTCATATCGCTTGACGAGGGTTTGAAGTTAAAGGTGCAAAGATCCATGCAGAGTTTACGGTTGCTCGTACCGCACCGCACACACCCACCCCACTCACACGTGCGTGTCAGCATTGAAATCCGGAAGCGGGTTTTCCATGGAATCAGGTCCACGTGCAGCACTGTCGTTGGCTGACGAGGAGGATAATGTTGCTGCTGCTGCTGCTGCTGCTGCTGCTGCTGCTGCTGCTGCTGCTGCTGCTGCTGCTTCGGCTGCTGCTTCTGGCACTTCTCCTACTGTTGCTGATGGCGAGGAAGGGGAGGAGTCAGGTGCTGGTGTATGCGATGCATACCTTTCTGCCCTCCCCCCAGCACGTCCCCCCTGGGGGTGTTCGCGCTCTGTACTTCTGCTCGTCCTCCTGGTTTGAGGCTTCAGAATGAGGTTCTCTGTTGGTAGATAAAAAGTAGAGATGGATGGCGATAGATGGAGGAGGGGTGGAGGAGGGATGGAGGAGGGGTGGAGGAGGGATGGAGGAGGGGTGGAGGAGGGACGGAGGAGGAATGGAAAATGATGTTCACTATTGGTGGACAAAAGACATAGACGAGCATAGACGGAGGAGGGGTTTCGAGTTGTCTCAAATCCCCTTACAACAACAAGGAGAAAAGAGACGGATGGGGATGGGAGGCGGAATTGAGACGAGATTGTGAGAGGCATACCAGGTTTTTTGCCAGCGTTAGAACTAGCGGGGCAGCCAGCATAGTTCACTGCGGGTTTGGGTTCGCACACGAATGCGTCAGTTGACATCTTGTTCTCCATCCTATGACTATGTACAGGGTGGTACGTTGGACAAGCAATTGCTTGGTCAGAAAGCACATTCGCTGGGAAAGAAACAGAGTACCTGGCTTGATGTCCCTGTGGGTTATGTTGCGTGCTTGCAACGCAGCAAGTCCCAGCAGCTGTAGCACAGAAAGCAGGGGTGAGGGGCAGAGAGAATTGAGAGCGAGAGCACAGGGCGGAGGAACAGAAAGGGGAAAAGCAGTGAACGAGGAGAGGAGAAGGGGAAGGAGTGAATGCACGCGGCACAAGGAAAGGAAATGGCAGGCATGGGCTTTTGCTCTCACCGTCTGTCTCAGGATGCTCCTCACAGTTGCCTCTCCCTCCTCTGTGGTGCGCAACCACCGCCACCACCTCGAAGGCCGCATGATGCGGTGCTGCCCGCTCGTTCCCTGCTGCTCAGCACTTGAATTTTCCCCACCCGCATGCTGCTGCCCACTCGCCTGCTCCCCATTCGCATGCTGCTGCTCATTCTTCTCGTTTCCCCCTTCTTCCTTCCCTCCGTTCTCTTGTTTCGTTCCCTCCCATTCTTGCCCTCCTTCCTCAGATTTCTCCACCTCCTCCCCGCCTCCCTCCCCATCAGAATCACTCGTGTACAGCAGAGACGAGAGAGACACCCCCTCGTGCACAAACACCAGCCACAGATCCTTCCTCTGCTCCTTCCTCTGATCCTTGCTCGCCTCCTCTCGCTGCTCTTTGCGCTGTTCCCTCAGCTTCTCCTTCCGCAGCTCCTTGCTTGGCTCCTTATCCTGCTGCTCCCCACTCCGGCCTTTATCGTCAACTTCACTGCTGACATCACTGCTGACATCACTGCTGACATCACTGCTGACATCACTGCTGACATCACTGTTGACAACACCGCTGACATCACCATCAGCACCGTCGCCATTGGTGGTGGTTGTGTCAGTGCTGATGTCATCATCACTGGTGGTTTCAAACGATTCCACGTAGCGAGCGATGTGGTTGAGGCCCAGGGCATCCACCAGCTCATCGTCCACGTCAGCATCCACGTCATCGCGCCTCTCGTCGCTGCTGCTGCTGCCACGATGGCGGCTGCCACGTGGCAGCACCACATTGGTCGCATTGAGGAGCATCTCCCCGAAGTACTTCTCTCGCAGCCCACTCAGTCGAGCGCCCACTCCCACCTGAACCCATGAAGCACACAGAGGAGTAACGAGGGACTGAAAGAAGGAGAGAAGGGAGCTGGGGAATCATTTGGGGTGGGGGGCCCCTCACACACCCTCCACCCCTGAATCCATGAAGCACAGAAGAGCAACCAGGGTTACCAGGGGCGGAAAGCAAGCGGGGTGAGGGGGGGTTCGTGAGATGATAATTGAGCCGCCGCCTCAATAACTCTCCTTGAACTGAAGCAAACAGGCACAGTGCAATGGACAAGGCCGGAAAGAAAGACGCACAGAACGAATCTTGAGGCACCAACAATGCTTCCCTGTCTGAACGCAAGGGACATAACGGAATGGAGTGGAGAGGGGCGAAAAGGGGTGGCAATAATAAAAGGGGGTGGCAGTAAATAAAGGCAGGCACAATCCAGCAGCACTGGAAGTTCAAGGTGACTTTTGAGTCGACTCAAAACGAGGTGACTTTTGACTTTTGAGTCGACTCAAAAGTCACCTCAGCAGCACTGGAAGTTCGAGGTGACTTTTGAGTCGACTCAAAAGCCACCTCAGCAGCACTGGAAGTTCAAGGTGACTTTTGAGTCGACTCAAAAGTCACCTCAGCAGCACTGGAAGTTCAAGGCAACAAGACCCTCGGCTTTCTGCGATTTGAAACCTTCTGACTTGTCAACAAGGACCTGAGCCTGTGGCACAGTGGCATTGTGGCATTTGTGGCATTGTGGCATTGTGGCATTGTGGCATTGTGGCATTTGTGGCATTGTGGCATTTGTGGCATTGTGGCATTGTGGCATTGTGGCATTTGTGGCATTTGTGGCATTTGTGGCATTTGTGGCATTTGTGGCATTTGTGGCATTTGTGGCATTTGTGGCATTGTGGCATTTGTGGCATTTGTGGCATTGTGGCATTTGTGGCATTTGTGGCATTGTGGCATTTGTGGCATTTGTGGCATTGTGGCATTTGTGGCATTGTGGCATTGTGGCATTTGTGGCATTTGTGGCATTTGTGGCATTTGTGGCATTGTGGCATTTGTGGCATTTGTGGCATTGTGGCATTTGTGGTATTTGTGGCATTTGTGGCATTGTGGCATTGTGGCATTGTGGCATTTGTGGCATTTGTGGCATTTGTGGCATTGTGGCATTGTGGCATTTGTGGCATTTGTGGCATTGTGGCATTGTGGCATTGTGGCATTGTGGCATTTGTGGCATTGTGGCATTTGTGGCATTTGTGGCATTGTGGCATTTGTGGCATTGTGGCATTTGTGGCATTGTGGCATTTGTGGCATTTGTGGCATTTGTGGCATTTGTGGCATTGTGGCATTTGTGGCATTGTGGCATTTGTGGCATTGTGGCATTTGTGGCATTTGTGGCATTGTGGCATTTGTGGCATTGTGGCATTGTGACATTTGTGGCATTTGTGGCATTTGTGGCATTTGTGGCATTTGTGGCATTGTGGCATTGTGGCATTGTGGCATTTGTGGCATTTGTGGCATTGTGGCATTTGTGGCATCGTGGCATCGTGGCATCGTGGCATTGTGGCATTTGTGGCATTGTGGCATTTGTGGCATTTGTGGCATTTGTGGCATTTGTGGCATTTGTGGCATTTGTGGCATTTGTGGCATTGTGGCATTTGTGGCATTTGTGGCATTGTGGCATTTGTGGCATTTGTGGCATTGTGGCATTTGTGGCATTTGTGGCATTGTGGCATTTGTGGCATTGTGGCATTTGTGGCATTGTGGCATTGTGGCATTGTGGCATTTGTGGCATTTGTGGCATTTGTGGCATTTGTGGCATTGTGGCATTTGTGGCATTTGTGGCATTGTGGCATTTGTGGTATTTGTGGCATTTGTGGCATTGTGGCATTGTGGCATTTGTGGCATTTGTGGCATTTGTGGCATTGTGGCATTGTGGCATTTGTGGCATTTGTGGCATTTGTGGCATTGTGGCATTGTGGCATTTGTGGCATTGTGGCATTTGTGGCATTTGTGGCATTGTGGCATTTGTGGCATTGTGGCATTTGTGGGATTGTGGCATTTGTGGCATTTGTGGCATTTGTGGCATTTGTGGCATTTGTGGCATTGTGGCATTTGTGGCATTGTGGCATTTGTGGCATTGTGGCATTTGTGGCATTTGTGGCATTGTGGCATTTGTGGCATTGTGGCATTGTGACATTTGTGGCATTTGTGGCATTTGTGGCATTTGTGGCATTTGTGGCATTGTGGCATTGTGGCATTGTGGCATTTGTGGCATTTGTGGCATTGTGGCATTTGTGGCATCGTGGCATCGTGGCATCGTGGCATTGTGGCATTTGTGGCATTGTGGCATTTGTGGCATTTGTGGCATTTGTGGCATTTGTGGCATTTGTGGCATTGTGGCATTTGTGGCATTTGTGGCATTGTGGCATTTGTGGCATTTGTGGCATTGTGGCATTTGTGGCATTTGTGGCATTGTGGCATTTGTGGCATTTGTGGCATTTGTGGCATTGTGGCATTTGTGGCATTTGTGGCATTGTGGCATTTGTGGTATTTGTGGCATTTGTGGCATTGTGGCATTTGTGGCATTTGTGGCATTTGTGGCATTGTGGCATTGTGGCATTGTGGCATTTGTGGCATTGTGGCATTTGTGGCATTGTGGCATTGTGGCATTTGTGGCATTGTGGCATTGTGGCATTGTGGCATTTGTGGCATTTGTGGCATTGTGGCATTTGTGGCATTGTGGCATTGTGGCATTTGTGGCATTGTGGCATTTGTGGCATTGTGGCATTTGTGGCATTGTGGCATTTGTGGCATTTGTGGCATTTGTGGCATTTGTGGCATTTGTGGCATTTGTGGCATTGTGGCATTTGTGGCATTGTGGCATTTGTGGCATTTGTGGCATTGTGGCATTTGTGGCATTGTGGCATTGTGGCGTTGTGGCATTGTGGCATTGTGGCATTTGTGGGATTGTGGCATTTGTGGCATTTGTGGCATTTGTGGCATTTGTGGCATTGTGGCATTTGTGGCATTGTGGCATTTGTGGCATTGTGGCATTTGTGGCATTGTGGCATTTGTGGTATTTGTGGCATTGTGGCATTGTGGCATTGTGGCATTGTGGCATTTGTGGCATTTGTGGCATTTGTGGCATTTGTGGCATTTGTGGCATTTGTGGCATTTGTGGCATTTGTGGCATTTGTGGCATTTGTGGCATTGTGGCATTTGTGGCATTGTGGCATTTGTGGCATTTGTGGCATTGTGGCATTTGTGGCATTTGTGGCATTGTGGCATTTGTGGCATTGTGGCATTGTGGCATTTGTGGCATTTGTGGCATTTGTGGCATTTGTGGCATTGTGGCATTTGTGGCATTTGTGGCATTGTGGCATTTGTGGTATTTGTGGCATTTGTGGCATTGTGGCATTGTGGCATTTGTGGCATTTGTGGCATTTGTGGCATTGTGGCATTGTGGCATTTGTGGCATTGTGGCATTTGTGGCATTTGTGGCATTGTGGCATTTGTGGCATTGTGGCATTTGTGGGATTGTGGCATTTGTGGCATTTGTGGCATTTGTGGCATTTGTGGCATTTGTGGCATTTGTGGCATTGTGGCATTGTGGCATTTGTGGCATTTGTGGCATTTGTGGCATTGTGGCATTGTGGCATTTGTGGCATTTGTGGCATTTGTGGCATTGTGGCATTGTGGCATTTGTGGCATTGTGGCATTTGTGGCATTTGTGGCATTGTGGCATTTGTGGCATTGTGGCATTTGTGGGATTGTGGCATTTGTGGCATTTGTGGCATTTGTGGCATTTGTGGCATTTGTGGCATTTGTGGCATTGTGGCATTGTGGCATTTGTGGCATTTGTGGCATTTGTGGCATTGTGGCATTGTGGCATTTGTGGCATTGTGGCATTTGTGGCATTTGTGGCATTGTGGCATTTGTGGCATTGTGGCATTTGTGGGATTGTGGCATTTGTGGCATTTGTGGCATTTGTGGCATTTGTGGCATTGTGGCATTTGTGGCATTGTGGCATTTGTGGCATTGTGGCATTTGTGGCATTTGTGGCATTGTGGCATTTGTGGCATTGTGGCATTGTGACATTTGTGGCATTTGTGGCATTTGTGGCATTTGTGGCATTTGTGGCATTGTGGCATTGTGGCATTGTGGCATTTGTGGCATTTGTGGCATTGTGGCATTTGAGGCATCGTGGCATCGTGGCATTGTGGCATTGTGGCATTTGTGGCATTGTGGCATTTGTGGCATTTGTGGCATTTGTGGCATTTGTGGCATTTGTGGCATTGTGGCATTTGTGGCATTTGTGGCATTGTGGCATTTGTGGCATTTGTGGCATTGTGGCATTTGTGGCATTTGTGGCATTGTGGCATTTGTGGCATTTGTGGCATTTGTGGCATTTGTGGCATTGTGGCATTTGTGGCATTTGTGGCATTGTGGCATTTGTGGTATTTGTGGCATTTGTGGCATTGTGGCATTGTGGCATTTGTGGCATTTGTGGCATTTGTGGCATTGTGGCATTGTGGCATTGTGGCATTTGTGGCATTTGTGGCATTGTGGCATTTGTGGCATTGTGGCATTTGTGGCATTGTGGCATTTGTGGCATTTGTGGCATTGTGGCATTTGTGGCATTGTGGCATTGTGGCATTTGTGGCATTGTGGCATTTGTGGCATTGTGGCATTTGTGGCATTGTGGCATTTGTGGCATTGTGGCATTTGTGGCATTTGTGGCATTTGTGGCATTTGTGGCATTTGTGGCATTTGTGGCATTGTGGCATTTGTGGCATTGTGGCATTTGTGGCATTTGTGGCATTGTGGCATTTGTGGCATTGTGGCATTGTGGCGTTGTGGCATTGTGGCATTGTGGCATTTGTGGGATTGTGGCATTTGTGGCATTTGTGGCATTTGTGGCATTTGTGGCATTGTGGCATTTGTGGCATTGTGGCATTTGTGGCATTGTGGCATTTGTGGCATTGTGGCATTTGTGGTATTTGTGGCATTGTGGCATTGTGGCATTGTGGCATTGTGGCATTTGTGGCATTTGTGGCATTTGTGGCATTTGTGGCATTTGTGGCATTTGTGGCATTTGTGGCATTTGTGGCATTTGTGGCATTGTGGCATTTGTGGCATTTGTGGCATTGTGGCATTTGTGGCATTTGTGGCATTGTGGCATTTGTGGCATTTGTGGCATTGTGGCATTTGTGGCATTGTGGCATTGTGGCATTTGTGGCATTTGTGGCATTTGTGGCATTTGTGGCATTGTGGCATTTGTGGCATTTGTGGCATTGTGGCATTTGTGGTATTTGTGGCATTTATGGCATTGTGGCATTGTGGCATTTGTGGCATTTGTGGCATTTGTGGCATTGTGGCATTGTGGCATTTGTGGCATTTGTGGCATTTGTGGCATTGTGGCATTGTGGCATTTGTGGCATTGTGGCATTTGTGGCATTTGTGGCATTGTGGCATTTGTGGCATTGTGGCATTTGTGGGATTGTGGCATTTGTGGCATTTGTGGCATTTGTGGCATTTGTGGCATTTGTGGCATTGTGGCATTTGTGGCATTGTGGCATTTGTGGCATTGTGGCATTTGTGGCATTTGTGGCATTGTGGCATTTGTGGCATTGTGGCATTGTGACATTTGTGGCATTTGTGGCATTTGTGGCATTTGTGGCATTGTGGCATTGTGGCATTGTGGCATTTGTGGCATTTGTGGCATTGTGGCATTTGTGGCATCGTGGCATCGTGGCATCGTGGCATTGTGGCATTTGTGGCATTGTGGCATTTGTGGCATTTGTGGCATTTGTGGCATTTGTGGCATTTGTGGCATTTGTGGCATTTGTGGCATTGTGGCATTTGTGGCATTTGTGGCATTGTGGCATTTGTGGCATTTGTGGCATTGTGGCATTTGTGGCATTTGTGGCATTGTGGCATTTGTGGCATTGTGGCATTTGTGGCATTGTGGCATTGTGGCATTGTGGCATTTGTGGCATTTGTGGCATTTGTGGCATTGTGGCATTTGTGGCATTTGTGGCATTGTGGCATTTGTGGTATTTGTGGCATTTGTGGCATTGTGGCATTGTGGCATTTGTGGCATTTGTGGCATTTGTGGCATTGTGGCATTGTGGCATTTGTGGCATTTGTGGCATTTGTGGCATTGTGGCATTGTGGCATTTGTGGCATTGTGGCATTTGTGGCATTTGTGGCATTGTGGCATTTGTGGCATTGTGGCATTTGTGGGATTGTGGCATTTGTGGCATTTGTGGCATTTGTGGCATTTGTGGCATTTGTGGCATTGTGGCATTTGTGGCATTGTGGCATTTGTGGCATTGTGGCATTTGTGGCATTTGTGGCATTGTGGCATTTGTGGCATTGTGGCATTGTGACATTTGTGGCATTTGTGGCATTTGTGGCATTTGTGGCATTTGTGGCATTTGTGGCATTGTGGCATTGTGGCATTTGTGGCATTTGTGGCATTGTGGCATTTGTGGCATCGTGGCATCGTGGCATCGTGGCATTGTGGCATTTGTGGCATTGTGGCATTTGTGGCATTTGTGGCATTTGTGGCATTTGTGGCATTTGTGGCATTGTGGCATTTGTGGCATTTGTGGCATTGTGGCATTTGTGGCATTTGTGGCATTGTGGCATTTGTGGCATTTGTGGCATTGTGGCATTTGTGGCATTTGTGGCATTTGTGGCATTGTGGCATTTGTGGCATTTGTGGCATTGTGGCATTTGTGGTATTTGTGGCATTGTGGCATTTGTGGCATTTGTGGCATTTGTGGCACTGTGGCATTGTGGCATTGGGGCATTTGTGGCATTGTGGCATTGTGGCATTTGTGGCTTTGTGGCATTGTGGCATTTGTGGCATTGTGGCATTGTGGCATTTGTGGCATTGTGGCATTTGTGGTATTTGTGGCATTGTGGCATTGTGGCATTGTGGCATTGTGGCATTGTGGCATTTGTGGCATTGTGGCATTGTGGCATTTGTGGCATTTGTGGCATTTGTGGCATTGTGGCATTGTGGCATTTGTGGCATTGTGGCATTTGTGGCATTTGTGGCATTGTGGCATTTGTGGCATTGTGGCATTGTGGCATTTGTGGGATTGTGGCATTTGTGGCATTTGTGGCATTTGTGGCATTTGTGGCATTGTGGCATTTGTGGCATTGTGGCATTTGTGGCATTTGTGGCATTGTGGCATTTGTGGCATTGTGGCATTTGTGGTATTTGTGGCATTGTGGCATTGTGGCATTGTGGCATTGTGGCATTTGTGGGATTGTGGCATTTGTGGCATTTGTGGCATTTGTGGCATTTGTGGCATTTGTGGCATTGTGGCATTTGTGGCATTGTGGCATTTGTGGCATTGTGGCATTTGTGGCATTGTGGCATTTGTGGTATTTGTGGCATTGTGGCATTGTGGCATTGTGGCATTGTGGCATTTGTGGCATTTGTGGCATTTGTGGCATTTGTGGCATTGTGGCATTTGTGGCATTGTGGCATTTGTGGCATTTGTGGCATTTGTGGCATTGTGGCATTGTGGCATTTGTGGCATTGTGGCATTTGTGGCATTGTGGCATTTGTGGCATTGTGGCATTTGTGGTATTTGTGGCATTGTGGCATTGTGGCATTGTGGCATTGTGGCATTTGTGGCATTTGTGGCATTGTGGCATTTGTGGCATTTGTGGCATTTGTGGCATTTGTGGCATTGTGGCATTTATGGGATTGTGGCATTTGTGGCATTTGTGGCATTTGTAGCATTGTGGCATTTGTGGCATTGTGGCATTTGTGGCATTGCGGCATTTGTGGCATTTGTGGCATTGTGGCATTTGTGGCATTGTGGCATTTGTGGGATTGTGGCATTTGTGGCATTTGTGGCATTTGTGGCATTTGTGGCATTTGTGGCATTTGTGGCATTGTGGCATTTGTGGCATTGTGGCATTTGTGGCATTTGTGGCATTGTGGCATTTGTGGCATTGTGGCATTTGTGGCATTGTGGCATTGTGGCATTAGTGAATTCTCAACAACAGCCCGTGGCACTGAGGTCAACCACTTCACTCCACCCACCAGAAGTCGCTTGAGCACAAACAGTGGCGGTGCTTCCGCCTCCTCCTCCTCCTCCTCCTCCTCCTCCTCCTCCTCCTCCTCCTCCTCCTCCTCCTCCTCCTCCTCCTCCTCCTCCTCCTCCTCCTCCTCCTCCTCCTCTTCCTCATTGTGTTCCTCTTCCTCTTCCTCCTCCTCCTCCTCCTCCTCCTCCTCCTCCTCCTCCTCCTCCTCCTCCTCCTCCTCCTCCTCCTCCTCCTCCCTCCTCCTCCTCCTCCTCCTCCTCCTCCTCCTCCTCCTCCTCCCCTTCCGCCTCCTCCTCCTTCTCCGCCTCCTTATCTAGCACTCCTTTTTCTTGCCATTCTGTGGACAGTACCACCTCATGAGCTCTTATCAGCTCAGCAACCGTTGCAGCAGCAGCAGGAGGAGGAGCAGCCGGGGCAGCATCAACAGGATCAGCAGAAGCCGCAAGAGCAGCAGCAGCAGCAGGAGGAGGAGGAGCAGCAGGAGGAGGAGGAGCAGTAGTCGGCACAGCAGCAGCAGGAGCAGGGGCGCGTGCAGGCAGGTGGGCATGGAAGGGCCGGTGGCAGGGATCCCTTCTAACAGCTAGCCACACCTCTCCGAATCCCCCCCTTGCAAAGTTCTTCTGCAGCTCGTACCTGTGGTTTCAGGGTAAGGGGCGGATGGGATGATGAAGGCGGGCAGAGACAATGAGGCGGGCGTCATTAAATGGGAGAGTTTATGCAAAATGCAACAACGATCAGGGTTTGTGAAACTATCTGAGTTTGTGAGAGTTCGTGCAAATAACAACCATGTGGTGGAAAACAAGGTGTTTCTAGGACAAAGCCAGCAGTCAATGACTCACCTGCGCTGTACAAACCCCATCTGATGCCTCGTCCAATCGCCATCTGCCACTTCAGCATCCCTCAAATCTTCCTCCTCCTCCTCCTCATCACCTCTCTCCTCCGGACTCCTCCCATCCATCTCCTCCCGTTCCTCTATCACCTTCTTAAAACTTCCTTCATCCACCCACCCCCTATCCTCCACCCCACCCCCAATCACCAACTTCTCTCTCCCTCCCCTCTCCTTTCCGATCCCTGTGTCACTCCTATCAGGGAGGCCTGGTAGGAGCAGCGGCACCGAGCCTAGCAGGTTCAGGAACCGGACCAGGCCAAGAGGTGCGGGGATTGCCAGGCTATTGGCTGGGAGCAGAAGAGGCTTGCCGGTTGGTTTGGAGCGTGAAGCTTCAAAAGGGAGTGCAAGCGGAGAGTGTGTGAGGGAGTGGGAGAAACGTGAGGGAGAGGAGTGAATGAGGGGTTGAAGAGCTAGAGAAGAGGACGGCGACGGCGTGCCCCCAAGCTGAGGAGAGTGAGGCAAGATTCGATTCGCAAGCTTAGGTGGAATATGGTCTTGAGCTAAGACTTTATTGCGCGGTGAAGTATAGTCCTGATCTGACATTAGATGCTGTGAAGGAGCTGATGGACGTCCCGGTGGTTGAAGAGATTTTGAGGAGTGCAGAGTGGTGCGATGGTCCTCGGAAGAGGTGGCAGAGGTTGAGGAGGAGTGTGACTGTAATGGGGGCCAGATGAGCAAGCACTGGAAGGCCTCCATAACAGCCCGTGCACCTGCGGCAAAGATAGAGAGAAGGCCGCAGGTGCAAGGGCAGATGAGAGCGAAACGGAGGGAAGAGTGGAAAAAAAGTGAAAGAGAAATCGTGGCAGAATCAAGCTCCAACTAGGCACAGGCAGGCCTCATGACAAGAATGCGGGAACACGAAATGGAAGCATACGAACGTGCAAGGACCATTCAGCACTCACCGAGAGCTGCCAGCTGGCTCCCAGGCGGACTGGGCTCAGCTGATTGGTCCAAACCTTGCTGGTCGAAACCTTGCACCATCCCGTGCTCCTTAATCTTGCGTTCAGCATTCCGGTTACCATCACCATCGCTGCTGCGGCTACTGCTACCGCTCTTATGGCGATTCAGGGTTGGAACAACAACAGCAGACACAGCCATTGCAGTGCCGCCTGCTACACATTTGGGATGGGAGGAGGAGGCAGCAGGAAGGGCTGGGCCATGCTGAGCCTTAGTAACGTGCCCTGTTGTGAGACTAGCATCGAGGTACTGGGGAGGCTTCTGCCACGGCTTTTCCCACGTGCGGTCATGCCAAAGAGGCACCAGGGAGGGACGAGACGCAGCAGCAGCAATAGGAAGGGGTCTGAGCAGCTCGTAGCAATGTGGGGAGGAGGAAATGCCGGATGCTGCTGGGTTGTTTCCATGCTGAGAAGGCGCCTCAGGCGGCAGAGTGGGTTCCTGCTGCTGCTCTGGCCCCACCAGAATCGGAACCGTGGAGGACCTTTTTTGCAGGACAGGGTGTGGAGGCTGGGGAAGGTGAGGGACAGAAACAAGCTCTGGAGATCCTGGACCTTGTTTCTGTCCCGGACTGTGGGAGAGAGAAGCGAGGTGTCTGGGAGGCAAGGAAGCAGAGGTATCAGAGAGTGGCGTCAACGATTGACTGTTCTGCTGCTTAGAGAGAGTGTGTGGCTGTGATATAGGGGTGGTTGAGACGGGGGTCTCGGGTGGTTCACGAGTTGCTGCAGGAGTTGTAGCACGGGAGGCAGAGAGTGCTACGGCGGTGGGTGGGGCGTGGGTGTGGATTGGACGGCTACAGGCGCGAGCTTCTGACTTTGTGGGTGGCTGGGCACTGGCAGTTGACCTTGAATGGGAATGGCGACGGGAGGAACAAGAGGGTGCACGCGAGCGTGAGTGGGTGTGCAACTTTCTGAGTGAATGTGACTGTGAGAGCTTAAGCACAACAGCAGCAACGTTATCCAGAGTGCCTCGTTGAATGGCAGCTCGTGTGATCCTCTCTGCCAACTCCGCCACCTCCCTCCTCTCCTCACTCCCCTCCCAACACACCCTCGCTGGATCCCTCCCCTCCCATCTCCTTGCCTCTACCAACCCAGACTCGCCTCTCAATACCACCTGCCCCAGTGCCTGCTCTTGCTGCTGCTGCTCCTGCTCCTGCTCCTGCTGCTGCTCCTGCTGTGGTAGCTGCAGCGGGTGGGGCTGCTTCTCCCTTACCACAACCACCTGACCCCCCTCCACCTGCTGTGCACCCCCACATTGCCCCTTGCACCCACTTTCAACACCGTATCCCCCATCAGCATTGCATCTCCCCTCAGCCGTGCACTGGCCCTCGGGCCAGCAGGCAAGTGCCAGCTGAGTCTCCGCCTCACCACCGTCCCTGCGCACACACATGAGGGGTCCCTGCTCCACGCCCTCTAACATCCAGCAGTACGGCAGCTGCCCCTTCTGCACCATCACCTGCTGCTGCTGCTGCTGCTGCCGCTGCCTCGCTGCTTCCATGTGCCCCTGCAGCTGCACTTCTCCCTGTGCAATCTCCTGTGACTGTTCATGCACTGCAGATTGCCGTTCCCCACTCACCACAGCAAGAGCTCCCCGGTCGTCCCCTTCCTGCTGCCCAATTGGCAGGGGAATGGCATGGAGCAGCGATCCCCCTGTGACCTCACTTTCATGGCCAGATGCAGCAGCAGAAGCAGCAGCAGCAGCACTGTCAAGCACCCAATCCTCCTCATCCTCCTCCCCTTTTGCGTCTTCCCCCTCCTCCTCCTCATCGCCATCATAACCACCAGCGCCATCACCATCAACACCCCCACCACCACCATCATCCCTTCCAGCGCTTCTCTTGCTTCTCCTTCTGATGGCTCCTTCCCGACTCGCCCTGCCCACAATGCCGCACACCTGGCATGGTTTCATTCGCTCGAAGACCCCATCAGTTGCCACGATCAAATACTCCTCCTCCACCTCCTCCTCTCCATCCTCAAGCACCTCCCCCTCCTCTCCTTCCTTCTCAGGCGCTACATGGCCTTTTCCATCGCGTTCCCTGCCACCTGCTGACCCATCTTGACCTGCTTGCCCCGAATTCCTTTCTTGTACTTCTCGCTCTTCCACCTCTCTACTCCCATTCAAAACCTGGGTACACTCGAATCCCCACTCCCCCTCCTCCCTTCCCTCCACTTTCAACACCTCCCTTATTGCATCACTTTCATTCACCACCTGCCCACTCCTCTTCCCATCCACCCTACAACCTCCCATGCCACTCCCACTTGCACCACGGCCCCTTGCCCCACGCCGCACCACCCACTCGGTGATCTCAGGAGTGGCCACCACCCAGGGGCGGTACTGCAGGTCACCAAGGGCGCGAGTCACAGCCAGCTCGCCTTGCACGCGAGCCACGCCGCCCCGCTCCTCCACTCTCCCCCCCATCGCCTCCACACGCCGCCTCTCGTCCTCCCTGTCCGCCCTGTGGTCATCTGTCAATTCTGCTGTGCACATCTCCAGGGGACGCTTCTTTGAACGTTTCAAAGACCTGTTCATGCCATGGCCGTCTGTCGGCCCTTCTGTCCTCGATGAAACAGAACACCCCACTTCCTGCTGCTGCTCCTCCTGCTGCTGTAGGGAACTGAATGACGGCGACGCTGGGTTACACTGCTTGTGGGCCACGGTTAGTGCGTGGTTCTGCTGTTCCTGCTTCTCAAGCTTCTGCTGCTGTTGCTGTTCGTGGGGCATGGGTAACGCCTGTCTTTGCTGCTTCTGTTGCTCGAGCTCCTCCTGCTGCCTCTGCGTCTGCTGCTCCTGCTGCTTGTACTTCACCAAAGCATGTCGCCTCTGCTGCTCGCGAAGGCGCTGCTTCCGTCTCTGCAGAACCGCCAAGCGACGCAGCTCTGATGACAGAGGGAGTGGAGAAGGTGAGGGCGGGATAGCAAGAAAATGAAAGGAAAAAAAGGTGTGCCTGCTGCTGCTGCTGCTGCTGCTGAGGCTGCTGCCTCTGTGTTTGCAGCTCCTCCTGCTTGCACTTCTGCCGCCTCTGCTGCTCACGAAGGCGCTGCTTCCGTCTCTGCATAACCGCCAAGCGATGAAGCTCTGATGGCAGAGGAAGCAGAAAGGAGGATGCGGGCAGGAGAGGGAGGAAATGCAAGGGGTGGACGGGTTGACGCATGTGAGCGAGGTGGGAAGAGTGGGTGTGGGTACGACCAATAGAACCTGCTGAAGTGGTAACCAGATGAAGTGGTAACCAGAGGAAGTGGTAACCAGATGAAGTGGTAACCAGAGGAGAGGTCTCACCTGGCTCGCTCATGCTCTGTTCGGCTGCCTGTCTGCAACCACACACCGAAACCGGCTGCCTACCCCTGTCCAACGCTCCTTCCATTGGCCACCTCCACTCACGCACCCCTGCTGCTGCCATAGCAACGGCACTCGACTTAGGGTACAGGTCCCTGACAGGCCGCACCATGCCATCAGTGGTTGCCAACACACCCTGCTTCTCAACAGTCCCCGGCAGAGCACCCTCTGTCACATCTCGTCGCTCCTCCTGACTCATCTGCTGTTGCTCCCCTGCTGCACTTGTATGCATCTCACGCCCATCCTCTGTCGCCCGCCCACTGTGCCTCTTGCCCCCACCACAGACTAGAACCTTGGAGTCCCCTATGTTGGCCACTGTCACGTGCAGCAGCTCCCACTCGGTTTCATGTTCTTGGACAGCTGTGCATGCATCAGGAGAGCATAAGTGCTGGCGGCGGCGGCGGGTGTGTTTGTCGTTGTGAGTATGGCGTGTGCTGCAGCAGGGGTGGCAGCAAGGAGGCGAGGGCAGCCGGCGGTGGAAGAGAAGCAGGGCGACAGCAGCCGTGGAGCCCGACCACCAGCGGTGCTTACGAGCTTCCTGTGCGAATTCCTTATCCACGTCCTCTAGTGCGCCTGCTAACACGCCTTCCAACACCAGCTTTCTCACCCTCTCCTGCTCCTCCCACTCCCTCTCGGTCTCCTCACCCTCCTCCTCCCCATACTCTGCTCTCTCCTCTGCTGTCCCTTCCCCACCCACACATCCATCCCTCCCACCATCACTGTCACCATCCCTCCCACCATCACTGTCACCATCCCTCCCACCATCACTGTCACCATCCCTCCCACCATCACTGTCACCATCCCTCCCACCATCACTGTCACCATCCCTCCCACCATCACTGTCACCATCCCTCCCACCATCACTGTCACCATCCCTCCCACCATCACTGTCACCATCCCTCCCACCATCACTGTCACCATCCCTCCCACCATCCCCCCCACCATCCCCCCCACCACCACACCCATTCCTCCCATCCCCATCCCTGCCATCCGCCGCCTGCACGGCCTTGCAGTCATAGTGCTGCTGCTTTCCACTGAGAGCAGGCAGGGCGGCGAGTCTGGCGCGCAGGGAGGGGAGGAGACGCGAGGCAGCAAGCTGGCTTGCCTCCCCTCCTCCATGCCCGTCCAGCACCCCCACCGCCTGCACCGCCCACTGGCGGGTGTGGCCATCTGGATGGGGGGGAGAGAGAATTTTGGAGGACAGTGGATGTTTATCGGGTGAAGAGAGGCGGCGAGCTGGCTGGCCTCGCCTCCTCCATGCCCGTCCAGCACCCCCACTGCCTGGACTGACCACTGGCGGGTGCGGCCACCTGGAGTAAGGGTTGTTGGGAGGATTTTAAGACGTTTGTGGGAGGTTTGGTGCGGTGTGGCTGGCATCGCCTCCTCCGTGCCAGTCAAGCACCCCCACTGCCTGCACCGCCCTCTGGCAGGTGTGTGTGAGAGATGTTTTGGAGGATAGTGGATTGTTAACGGGTGGTGTGGTGTGGTGTGGTGTGGTATGGTGTGGTGTGCTCTGGTGTGGTTGGTCTCCCCTCCTCCATGCCCATCCAGCACCCCCACCGCCTGCACCACCAACCACTGGCAGGTGTGGTGGCCACCTGCATTTACCATGATGGATGCTGCATATTAGCATGATGAATGCTGCACGTTACCATGATGAATGTTGTATGTTAGCATGATGGGTGCTGCATGTGTGCATGTTAGCATGAAGCCAAGCATTTAAATGGCTCGCACTGTTACTCTGGTGGGTCTGTCACGTTCTCCAAACGAATTAATGTCAAGAAACAGGTCCACAATGCAAAATTGTGCCTTGAGTGGCAATATCAAAAGGCTGCAAAAGGATTCTGAATGTGTAGCCTGAGTGGCAATATCGAGGGGCTGGAGCAGGAATCTGAACGTGTACCTTTAGTGACAATTTCGAAAGCTGGAACGGTGATAAGAGCCGAGCAGAGAACTCTATCTTCCTGGAACTGCCGTCGTCCTTTCACCACAGACACGCCACATGGCAGGCCGTGATTGGATACAGCGATAGCCTGAGGAACTAAAACCGAACCCGCGATCAAGACGAGCAGTGTTACTAGAACGACGGGTACCATTATTGCGAAACCGAGCATCGCAAAAAGCGAATTCGCCAAAGCTCGTCAACGCACGTCGCTCGTGGTGCAAGCTAAACACGAGAAGAGCCATTCAAACGCGCCGCGCTTCACAAACGAGCCACGTGTATGACCTACTAACTGGAAAGTGGAAAGACTAAACTTCTAACAGCGGCTTTGATGGCCATGTATGATTTGCCTAGAGGTAACCTCCATCACTGGCTTCACGCCTTGGGGATTTGCGGCTGGGAGAATGGCTACTTCCGCCGAACGCTACCCGAAGTTCCCGAGGCTAGGTTGGGGCCTGATCACTTTTGTCAATCCGGCCTGTTTCCCTGGGGAGACTCCTGGTCCTGAGTTCGAATCCTCAGATGTTATATTTCCAGGCAACTTTTACTTTCCAATTCCTCGCCTTTTACAGAAGTTCCAGTTTGGATTCGACTCTTCGTTATCACGGTGTTACGGTGTTGTCACTCTTGTTATTGACGAGTACAGACTGAAATTTTAGGTGTCGAGGTAGGGCTATTTTACAGGAAAACGACCGCCACTCACGGCGGAAGTTTCATCCACGTTTCATTCAAACTTAGTCCTGGATCTAGTTAGTATCATATTAGACCTCAATCCGCTTTGAGCTTCCAGTGTCGGGTCAAATGTTGAACTCGTATACTTACGTACAAGAACACGCCCTCCTACCAGCTCCGCAATCGATGATTTCCACACTTCGAATTCTCAACCTACAGACTACCTCCGTAGTTATTTTTAGTTACCTACGTCTCTTCAATTCTGTGAATGACCCACCTCGGAACATCCCATAGCACTCACAGATTTGGATACCGATACTATCCGTCGAACTCATGTCGTAAAAATATTTCCATAAAGGTTATATTCTTTACTCATCCTACCGCTAACCTTGTGTTGATCGCTATCAGCAGTTGGCAGTTTTTGGCAAGTTAATGCTTCTCATTGGCTGGTGGCTCTTGGCAAGTTGATCATTTTCATCGACCAGCGGCTATCGGCCAGCCAGAACAATGGTTCTTCTACGAGCGAGTCTCAATGGCGTGTGCGTTAATCCCACTCACACCTTCGCGGCGCGGCGTCCTTGCGAACCCGACCACACTCACCAGACATCCGCAGTTCAGCAAGAGCAACGCATCACAGGCGGTCCAATCAGCTCCTGCCGAAATTCCCTAGGATACAAAAGCAGATGGCTTCGTCAGACGTCCTTCAGTCGACCAATCGTTTCCTCTCCGAGTCTAGGAACGCGGGAGCTAGGGTATTCTCGAGGAGGAAGATCAACGAACGGATTGAAGCTCCGAGCGAGCCTGCACGCAGACGCTACGCCTGGGAAATTCCCTCAGGATCGACAGGTGCTCCCATGTGAGTGATTAGGAGGGTTCCTGTATTAAACGCAGATGCCACGTGTGAGAAATTCCCTCAGGATCCGCAGGAGAGTCTATGTGAGTGCATGTTAGCCTCCACTTGCTGCCACGTCAGCTCGCATTCATCCGTTCACCCTGGCTCAAATTTTCTCATTTAACACGTCTTCTCCTCACTCTCCTCCCTTCGTTGACCAAGCAGCTGACGAGAGCGGGTCGGACGATGGCAGCAGGCACGGGCAGGGCGGGTGGCAGCAGGCGAAGCTCAAGTGGAAGCCGCCACAGACAGTCTGGCGGGCGTTTGCCACCCTCATCATGGCGGGACAGGTGGGGCGTTCAGAGGATAGCAGACACGAGAGGGGATTTAGTTGACTGTAGGCGCCTCAGATGTCAGTAACAGTGGAAGACTTTTGAGGCGCCTCAAAAGTCGTCTCTCTACCCGCAATTTTTGAGGCGCCTCAAAAGTCGTCTCTCTACCTGCAATTTTTGAGGCGCCTCAAAAGTCGTCTCTCTACTCGCAATTTTCTAGGTGCCTCAAAGAGGGGATTTAGTTGACTGCAGATGTCAGTAACAGTGGAAGCCGCCGCACAACAGTCTGGCGGGCGTTTGCGACCCTCGTCATGGCGGGACAGGTGGGATGCAGTGCAGGAGAGGTGGCCTTTATTGAAATCACTTTTGAGAATTCTCAAAAGTGATTTCAATATTGCAGGAGAGGTGGTTTTTATTTAGCTTGGCGTCCTTCATAGTGATAATAGATTCACCCGCGAATGCATGATGGATTGGCCACTACCCTTGAGATCAAATCAATTGATATGCTTCACGAGCCAATCGCAAATCTTCTTCTACCCTCTCTCTCGCATCCAATCGTGTGCTGCCAGGTGTCCATGCGTGTGCTGACGGGGCGTGTCCACTGGCGCAATCTGCTGACTCAGCTTCAGATCGTGGGGCCAGGATCGCTCGGAGTCTCCCTGCTGACCGCATGCTTCGTTGGCATGGCGTTCACCATCCAGGTGGGAGGTTCACCATCCAGGTGGGAGGTTCACCATCGAGGTGGGAGGTTCACCACCATCGAGGTGGGAGGTTCACCATCGAGGTGGGAGGTTCACCGACGAGGTGGGAGGTTCACCGACGAGGTGGGAGGTTCACCATCGAGGTGGGAGGTTCACCGACGAGGTGGGAGGTTCACCGACGAGGTGGGAGGTTCACCATCGAGGTGGGAGGTTCACCATCGAGGTGGGAGGTTCACCATCGAGGTGGGAGGTTCACCATCGAGGTGGGAGGTTCACCATCGAGGTGGGAGGTTCACCATCGAGGTGGGAGGTTCACCATCGAGGTGGGAGGTTCACCATCGAGGTGGGAGGCTCACCATCCAGGTGGGAGGCTCACCATCGAGGTGGGAGGTTCACCATCGAGGTGGGAGGTTCACCATCGAGGTGGGAGGTTCACCATCGAGGTGGGAGGTTCACCATCGAGGTGGGAGGTTCACCATCGAGGTGGGAGGTTCACCATCGAGGTGGGAGGTTCACCATCGAGGTGGGAGGTTCACCATCGAGGTGGGAGGTTCACCATCGAGGTGGGAGGTTCACCATCCAGGTGGGAGGCTCACCATCCAGGTGGGAGGCTCACCATCCAGGTGGGAGGCTCACCATCCAGGTGGGAGGTTCACAATCGACTTTTTATGTTCAATGCTCATGTGTAGTCTTCTTTCACTCTCCGGGTGTTCCTTCTAAACTATGCATGAATATGCCCTTTACCAGGCGTGAAATTTGCCGTTCAAGTTTGCCCTTCACTCACACCACTTCACCTTCGGAGATGCTCAGCTCATCCGTCCCGTAGTCCCTCGTAGTCCCCTCGCATATCCCATCCGCCCATTTCAATCCCCTCATATCCCCTCCTGCCCCTATATATCCCTTCCCATCCCGTCCCACCAATTCGGGTGAGAGTTTGCCCGGCTGGGCCTCACTCGTTTCTTGGAGAGCAGGCATGCGTGTCGGCGAACATGTGATCAGACGCTTCAAAACGAATCTCCTGTCATGTTTCTCCTTGTTATCCCTGGTTGCTATCTCATCTCACCACTTTGTTCGGGAGTTTGCCTGGCTGGGCCTCACTCGCTCCGTGGGGGGAGTGCTGGCGCTGGCGCTGTGCAGGGAGCTCTCCCCCGTTGTCACCGCCATCATCATCCCAACCCATCAGTGTAGGCACCTTGATTTTCCTCCCCTCCTATCTTCTCCCATCCTCTTCCATCCCCTTCCATCCCGACCCGTTTCCTCCCATGCGCTCCCATCCCCTTGCCACATCCCCAGTTCGTGAGGGAGTTTGCCCGGCTGGGTCTCACTCGCTCAGTGGGGGGAGTGTTGGCGATGGCACTGTGCCGAGAGCTCTCCCCCGTCGTCACCGCCATCATCATGGCTGGCCGCGTGGGCAGCTCTTTTGCTGCTGAACTAGGAACCATGCAGGTGCGTCTGTGGCCAGTCATGCGGGTGAGTTTAGGCACATACCATCACCATCACCATCACCATCACCATCACCATCACCATCACCATCACCATCACCATCACCATCACCAGCACCATGATCTCTCCCTGTCGTCACCGCTATCATCATGGCCGGCCGTGTTGGGAGTTCTTTCGATGCTTAGCTAGGCGCCATGCAGGTGAGACTGGTTGCAGCAGACGTGCAGCTTTCGTCACCATCACCACCCCAATTACCAGCACCATCAGCTCTCCCCCCTGTCGTCACTGCCATCATCATGCCTGGCCGCGTTGGTAGCTCCTTTGCTGCTAAGCTCGGCGCCATGCAGGTGGGGCTGTGAGCAATCATGCTGGTGGAGTTTAGGCACATGTCTTCACGTTTACCAACACCAGCACTGTCACCGCTGTAGGCACATATCTTTACGTTTACCAGCAGCAGCACCATCACCCCTGTAGGCACATATCACATCATCCCTGCCATTCTGCATCCTCCCTTCAATTCCCTCCCTGCTGGTACCAGGGCAAACAGACACCCTGCGAGTGCTCAAGACCGATCCAGTGGACTGTCTGATCGAGGGCTCAAGACCGATCCAGTGGACTATCTGATCACTCCACACGTGGTGGCGTGTGCGCTGGCCCTGCCCGTGCTGACGCTGCTGTGCTTCACGGTGGGAATGGCCTCCTCTGTGTTCCGCTGCTTGTTTCCTCCCCACCCCCATGCAACCCACACACACAGGTGTTTGAGCAAACAGATACTCTCCGAGTGCTCAAGACCGATCCTGTTGACTACCTCGTGACTCCCCGTGTGGTGGCGTGTGCGCTGGCCCTGCCTGTGCTGACGCCGCCGTGCTTCACGGTGGGCATGGCCTCCTCTGTGTTCCTCTTCCTCCCCTTCCCCCGTGGCCCCCGTGCAACCCACACACACAGGTGTCAGAACAAACAGATACTCTCCGAGTGCTCAAGACCGATCCAGTGGACTACTTAGTGACCCCCAGAGTGGTGGCGTGTGCGCTGGCCCTCCCAGTGCTGACGCTGCTGTGCTTCACGGTGGGCATGGCCTCCTCTGTGTTCCTGGCGGACGCCGTCTACAACGTCAGCTCCAACATCATCCTCGACTCCGCTGCCAGGGCGCTGCAGGTACGCCGCAGGTGTGCAGAGCGGTGGTGAGTGGTTTGAAGGTTTGACTTGTTGCAGTAATGCGTTGAGTTAATGCCGTCTACAACGTCAGCTCCAACATCATCCTCGACTCCGCTGCCAGGGCGCTGCAGGTGTGTGTAGTGCGTTGGTGTGGAGCGATGGTGTGGGTTGGTGTGGAGCGGTGGTGTGGGGTGGTGTGGAGGGTGTGATGGTGTATCGTGCTGCAGTAAGGGGGTGATGTACTGCGTCTACAGTGTCGAACCCACCATCATCATCCCGCTCCCCCCATCACTCCCCAGGCGTGGGACGGGGGCATGCTGAGCATGATGGTGAAGGCAGTGGTGTTTGGGGGCATTAGCTTTCCCCATACCCACCTCTCAACCTCATAGCCGCACTCTCCCTCACACACACAACCACTCCCTCCCCCCACCCACCAGGCGTGGGACGTGCTGAGCATGATGGTGAAGGCGGTGGTGTTCTGGGGCATAATTTTCCTTCACCCGTTCGGGGGCATGATGGTGTTCGGCAGTGGTGTCCTCACCCATTCCCACCCATATCCTTCACTCACCCTCATCTCATCCTTCTCCCTCAGTCCGCCATCCCTCCCCCTCTCACTCCCCCAGGCGTGGGACGTGCTGAGCATGATGGTGAAGGCGGTGGTGTTTGGGGGCATCATAGCTGACGGATGTGAGCTGCGGGTGGGGCGAGGCCTCCTCTCTCAACTTTTGAGGCGCCTCAAAAGTCGTCTCTCTACCCGCAAATTTTGAGGCGCCTCAAAAGTCGTCTCTGTACCCACAATTTTTGAGGCGCCTCAAAAGGGAATTGTAGCGGATGTGAGCTGCGGGTGGGGCGTGGCCTCCTCTCTCAACCCTTTTTCCATCTCCCTCTCCCCTCTCACCCTCCCCCCTCTCCCCCATCCCCTCTTGCAGGCGTGGGACGTGCTGAGCATGGTGGTGAATGCGGTGGTGTGAAGGGGCGAAAGCTCCTTCATTTCCCCTAATATCCCCCACCCCTCCCTCCCCTCCCTCCCCTCCCTTCATTTCACCCTCCCCTCTCCCCCTCCCCTTTCTGCACAGGCGTGGGACGTGCTGAGCATGATGGTGAAGGCGGTGGTGTTTGGGGGCATCATAGCGGACGTGAGCTGCGGGTGGGGCATGACCACGCAGGGCGGTGCCAAGGGCGTAGGCGAGTCCACCACGGCAGCAGTGGTCATTTCTCTCGTGCTTGTCTTCATTGCTGATTTCGCCCTCTCCTGGTGCTTCTTCCAAGGCCCGGGGGACGCTCTGAAAGCAGCCATGGGGTAGGGGGCAGGGGGGAGGGAGAGGGGAGGGGGAGAGGGGAAGGGGAAAGGGGGGAGGGACAGCAGGGAAGGCGGAAAGTGCCAGGGAGAGGCAAGAGCAGGGGAGTCGAGTAAGTGAGCTGCAGGTGGGCCATGACCACGCAGGGCGGCGCCAAGGGCGGGCGAGTCCACCACAGCAGCAGTGGTTATCTCGTTGGTTCTAGTCTTTATCGCCAACTGCAGTGGTCCACCACAGCAGCAGTGGTTATCTCATTGGTTCTAGTCCTTATCGCCGACTTTGCCCTCTCCTGGTGCTTCTTCCAGGGGCCTGGGGACGCCCTGAAAGCGGCTTTGGGGTAGGGGAGAGAAGGAGAGGGATTGTGGGGAGGGAGAAGGAGAGAGGGAGCGTTTTGAGACGTCTCAAAACACTTCTTCAGAGAGAGGGAGCAGCAAGTGAGTCGATGGCAGCAGCAGCAGCAGCAGCAGCAGCAGCAGCAGCAGCAGCAGCAGCAGCAGCAGCAGCAGCAGCAGCAGCAGCAGCAGCAGCAGCAGCAGCAGCAGCAGCAGCAGCAGCAGCAGCAGCAGCAGCAGCAGCAGCAGCAGCAGCAGCAGCAGCAGCAGCAGCAGCAGCAGCAGCAAGAGAGCCAGGGGGGGAGAGGGAGGAGAAACAGGTGGGCGTGGGCGAGTCCACCACGGCTGCTGTCATAATCTCCCTCGTGCTTGTCTTCGTTGTTGATTTTGCCCTCCCCTGGTGGTTCTTCCAGGGCCAGCGGGAAGCAGGCTCAAGGCAGCCATGGGGTAGAGGAGAGGAGGAAAGGGTTTAGGGGGGAAGAGGGGGAAGAGAGGTAGCATGGGGACAGGAAGCCCAAACGACTTGATCCCTTCGGAGTTCCTGGCTCCGAAACCTGTTTGAACACATCTTGAAAATATGGTTGGTCGCAAAGATTTTTATGCCCCAGTGTCAGCTCCTTCAAGTGATCATAGAGGATGCCTAGCCCACTTCGTGAATGGCCTACGCTTCATCTGTCATTCGTGCTCTCTTAGTCATTCCTTCCAGCGATGCAGTCTCTCAACCAAAACCTCACGAGGCTGACTCGTACTTCCAGTGCTTTCGCCTTGCCTCCTCGCCCTCGCCTGTTTGTCAGTGTCTGCAAACAAACACGTTCTTCTCCGCTTTTCCAGCCCCTGGCGTCTTTGCTTGCCCCTTTCCATGTCAGGATCAACAGCAGGAATCGTGTGGACTACGAGAAAGTTGGGTACAAATATGAACCCTAGGTCGGGTTGTACCCCATATGAGCTACCCCACTACAGCCTACACAACATTAACATTTGACACACCCCCATAGGCAAAGTGGGGGAGAACAAGAGGTCACAAGACCAGTCAAGAAAAAGCAAAGCAAGCTCAGGGTGGATCACGAAGTCACCACACATTCCGAGCACAAGCAAATGGCCACAAGGCCAGTTCACATGCAGAGTAATATAAAACAAAGCAAGCAGTATAGTGAGCTGAACACAACCTAGCAAATATAAACATGCAAGGGTATGTATATAGATCACAGTACAAGCAAGGTCAAGCAAGTGAGAGAACGTAGGCACGAGGCCTGGAGCAGTACAGTGACGCTGATGATCACTATGTGGAAGTGCCTTGGTGAATATATCAGCTGTGTTGGCCCGCGTGTCCACGTAAGCAAGACGAAGCTGGCCACGCTGCTGCAGCTCTCGAGCAAGAAAGTAACGCAGAGCGATATGCTTCGTTCTGTGCTCCAGTCTGTGCTCTTGACACAAGGCAAGAGCTGCCTTGTTGTCGCCGTACAGAACTGGAGGAGAATGAGGCCGCTCTCCCAAGTCAGTCAGCAGGTAGGTGAGCCAGCGTAACTCCTGTGCAGCCATGGCTGTGGCATAGATCTCAGCCTCACAACTGGAGCTGAGAACAGAAGACGAGCGAGTAGACCGCCAAGAGACAGAGTCAGAAGGTGTAACCCTGTGACGACCGCTGTGTAGCCAGGTCGTCAACCTAAGAGGCGTCTGAGTGTCCAGTGAGGACAACTGGACCCCGTCCTCCAAGCACCAGCCCCATGCCTGATGTACTGCACAAGTAGCGCAGCACCCTCTTAGCAGCCTCCCAGTGCTCTCGCCGGTGTCTCCCAGGCGCAACGTAGCGTGCCAGGATGCTAAGAGGGTACGCAAGGTCAGGTCGAGTGCAGGTCATCAGGTACATGAGACAGCCCACAAGCTCTGGGTACGGGCCACTCGGCTCTACGGACTCGTCCGAAGGTGGAGCTGAGAGCGAGTGACTGGTAGACAGAGGAGTGGACTGTGGTGAGGAGAACTGGAAGCCGAAGCGCTGAAGGACCTGCTGCACCATGTGTGACTGAGTCAGGGTGATGGTGCGACGTGCTCTGTCCCGGGTGATCTGCAAGCCAAGGTAGCTACGCAGTTCACCCAGATCAGTGCAGGTGTGTCTCTTCTGCAGCTCCGACTTCACAAGGGCGAGTGCCTCAGTGTCAGCAGTGGCGAAGACCAAGTCGTCGACGTACACGAGGATGTAGAACGGCGGCAGGGAAGTGTCGGTGCGCAGGAACAGCGACGGGTCAGCAGTGGAGGGAGCAAACCCAAGAGCCGCAAGTGTCATCCTCAGTGTGTCGTGCCACTCACGAGGCACCTGGCGGAGACCGTAGACTGGCCGCCGGAGGCTCCACTGGGTACCAGGAGGGAACGACCCAGTGAAGCCAGGTGGGCGGCGCAGCCAGATCTCCTCGTGCAGACTGCCCTGTAAGAACGCTGTGCTGAAGTCAAGAGAGTGAAGCTCGTAATCACGCTGAGCGGCAACGTGCAGCAACACCCGAAGAGTGGTCATCTTTGGGGTGGGGGAGGATGTCAGGAAGAAGTCAACTCCCTATCGCTGACTGAAGCCTCGAGCAACGTAACGAGCCTTGAAAACAGGCGGAGAACCCGGCGGCCGCTTCACCTTGAAAATCCACATGTCATCGACTATGTTCGCCCCAGGAGGGGGAACCTCGTCGACATAGGTGCCTGTGGACTTCCAGGATGCCATCTCTGTGTCCATGGCTGTCTGCCACTGAGAGGAGTAGGGACCCAAAATCGCCTCTGTGTAAGAGCGCGGGGTCGGGATGTCCAGTGCATCCGGGTCTCCCTCAGGTGCAAGCAGCCAGGCCACGAGATGAGGTACAGCAGCCGCAAGAGACTCAAAGTCCTCCTGCCTGTCCTCAAAGACGTCCGTGCTAAGAGCACACTCACCCCCGACAGACGGAGGACAGACAAACTCAGAATCAGCGACAAGTCTGGCAGCGTAGTCGAGATGACAGACAGCAGCAAAGTCGACAAGCTCAGCAACTAAGGCAGACGCAGCAGCAGACTCGAACGACGGGTCAGTGACAACAGTAGCCAGAAGACGCGTGACGGTGGGGCTAGCAGCACGAACAGCGTCAGACTCAGGGTCAGGAAGCTCAGGAAGAGAGGACGCAGGAGGAGACGGCAGCGGGACGCGCTGTGGAGCAGAGGAGGGACGAAGTGCCATAGTGTGAGTGCCTGGCACAGGAGGAGGACGCGGACGCGGGACACGACGAGCGGTGCGAACAGCGCGAACAGGGGAGGCAGGACGCGACGCAGGCTCACGACGCTCTGTTAGGGAGATGGGCTCCTCAGTGTAACGAGGGGGGGCAGGCAGCGGTGAGTCTGGAGGAAGGGCATTCGACGAAGGAAGTCTAAGAACGTGACGGAGCACTGACTCAGGCGGTAGGTCGGACAGCTGCGGTGGGGGTAAGAAAAACGGGCGCTGTTGTACAGTGCCCTCGGCACCAGCGCCTCCAGCGCCATTGTCGCCAGCACCAGCAGCTCTAGCTCCAGCGCCTCCAGCTCCAGCGTAACCAGCCCCAGCACCTCGAACGGCAGGGCCTCCAGCTCCAGTGCCTCCAGTACCAGCACCGACAGCTCCAGGGCCTTCAGCTCCAGTAGCTCCAGCTCCAGGGCCTCCAGTGCCAGCACCTCCAGCTCCGGTGCCTCCAGCTCCAGCACCTCCAGCGTCAGGACCTCCAGCTCCAGCGCCTCCAGCGCCAGTGCCTCCAGCTCCAGTGCCTCCAGCTCCAGCACCTCCAGCTCCAGTGCCTCCAGCTCCAGCGCCTCTAGCGTCAGTACCTTCAGCTTTAGCACCTCCAGCTCCAGTGCCTCCAGCAGCGCGACTCCGAAGGCGGGTGCGCCGGGCAAGCCACTCACGCGCTGCTGTGGTAAGAGGGGCTCACGCTGCTGCACAGTGCCTCCAGCTCCAGCGCCTCCAGTGCCAGCACCTCCAGCTCCAATAGCTCCAGCGTCAGTGCCTCCAGCTCCAGCGCCTCCAGTGTCAGAACCTCCAGCTCCAGCACCTCCAGTGCCAGCACCTCCAGCTCTAGCGCCTCCAGCTCCAGCGCCTCCAGCTCCAGCATATCCAACGCTAGTGCGACTCCGAAGGCGGGTGCGCCGGGCTCGCCACTCGCGCAGTTGCTGTGGAGAGAGGGTCTCACGCTGGGGAGACCGCTGCGGCGAGGCTCTCGGAAGACCACCAGCAAAAGTAGCACCACCCGGCTCAGCACCTCCAGAATCAGCACCCCCACGCTCAGCACCCCTAAGCTCAGTACGCTTAGGCGCAGCACCCCCAGGCTCAGCACCCCTAGGCTCAGCACCCCCAGGCTCCGCACGCTCAGGCGTACCACCCCCAGGCTCCGCACGCTCAAGCTCAGCACCCCCAGGCTCCGCACCCCCAGACGTAGCACCTCGAGCAAGACCACTCCCAGCAGCACCTGAGTCACCAGTGACCTCGACAGGCTCAGCCAAGGGAAGTGGGTCTACCTGAGAGACACCTGAAGGAGCAGGGCCCGAAGGAGGGAGGGGGTCTACCGGAGGGGGACCTGGAGCGAGGAAGAGCGGCGGAGGGGGGAGAGGGGCAGAGCGATAGGGGAAGAGACGGTAGAAGTGAATCGTCTCGTCAAACGAGGTAGGACACGGCGCGAGGTGGGGTGGTAAAACTGCCAGCCAGGCGCGTCAGGAGGGAAGCCAAGGAAGACACAGGGAATGGTGCGGGAGGAGAGCTTGTCCGCGGAGGTATCGCGGACAAAGGCACGAGAGCCCCAGACCCGGAACACCGACGCATCGCCAACCTCCCCCGTCCAAAGCAGGGTATGCGAGGTCTCCGACAAGGAGACATAAGGCCAGAGGTTGAGCTGATGCGCAGCGTACCGGACCGCAAACGGCCACAGAAAATGGGGAGCAGCCGCATGGATCATGGAGGTACGAGCGACATCCATGACTAAGCCAATGCGGCGCTCTGCAATCCCATTCTGCTGCGGGGAGGCCAGAAGCGTGAACGACTGAATGATGCCCTCCCCACGACAAAAGTCCTGAGAGTAAGAGGTCGGAGGAGAACTCACCACCTCTGTCTGGAACCGCTCGCGGAGCTGGAGACGAACAGCGCGGATCCAAGGGATCAAAACAGCAGGGACCTCACCCTTGCTGTGCAAGGGGAAGACCGTGGTGTAACGCGAGTAGTCGTCAACAACCAGCAGAAAGTATCGCTCGCAGCCTTGTCCAGTGACGCGGGCTGGGCCCCACACGTCCATGTGGAGAGTCTGCAGGGGAGCAGTCGTCGGGGGAAACGAGGAGGAGTGAGGAGCGTGTGGGAAGTAAGAGTTAGGATAGAAGTGATGATTTGATTGAGAATGATGGGGGTATACATAGTAGGGGGGTTGGATACTAGCCTAGGTGGACATTATTGGACCCCAACCAAGAAGTTGGGTTGGGAGATTATTGGTGGGGTCCAATAATGTTGGCCAAGTTGGGGTTGGGCCAACATTATTGGAGGGGACCAATAATTCTACCCAACCCAACCTTTGGGGTCCAATAATTGGACCAAGGTTGGGTTCCAACCTACAAACTGGGTTACTCCTGTTTGTACACCCAAACTAAGTTTGGGTGCTTAACTCTAGCCTATCCTATAGCATATATGCAGGTTACAAGAGGAGAGAGATTCTAACACAACCCCTTAACCTGCAGAGATGTGGAAAGGCTTGAGGGAAGCAACCCCTGAATCAAGGCGCGCCTGGGGGAGCGAGGCCGATGAGGCGGAGAAGAGCAGAGTGCGCAGGGCGAAGAAGGGCTTTGGTAAAGATATTAGCTAAGTTGGCTTCGGCAGCGATCTTGCGAACGGCAATGAGGCCCTGTTGGACGAGTTCACGGATGAAGAAGTAGCGGAGCTCGATGTGCTTGGAGCGACCGTAAAAGACGGGGTCCTGGGTGAGATGGATGGTGCTGGCGTTGTCACACCAGAGCGTGGGACAGCGCTGGGGGGCACCAAGCTCGGCTGGAAGAAGGAAGCAGAGCCAGCGGGACTCTTGCGCGGCCATGGTGCCAGCGTAGAGCTAAGCTTCGCAGGAGGAGAGGGCGATGGCAGAGGAGCGAGTGGAACGCCAGCTGATAAGCCCGCTGCCGAGTGTGAAGCCATAGCCTTGGGAAGAGCGGCGGTCGGGCTGGGAGTTTGCCCAGGTTGAGTCGCTGAAGCCAGAGAGAAGGGGAGGGGAGGATCCGCCCAATGTGAGGGCATGATCCTTGGTGCCGCGGAGATAGCGGAGGACTCGCTTGGCGGCAGCCCAGTGTTTCTCAGTGTGGCGGCCGGAGTCGACGAACCGAGCAAGGACGCTGACAGGGTAGGCGAGGTCGGGACGAGTGCACATCATCGCGTACATCAGCGACCCAACAAGCTCGGCGTAGGGTCGGGAGGAGGTGGAGGGGGAGGTGGGTGGCGCAAGCTGGTGACCGAATGGGAGGGGGGTGGAGACCGGTTTGGCCTGCGCCATCTCGAACTTCTCCAGGACCTGGCCGATGTAGTGGGACTGGGAGAGGGTGATGGTGCGGGCGGATCGATCACGGGTGATAGCCATGCCGAGGTAGTTCTGCAGCGGACCAAGGTCCTTGCACTTGAGTCGGTCCTGAAGTGACCGCTTCACCTGATCCATGTAGACCGAGATGAAGAAGCGATGGGGGGAAGAGCGGATGAAGAGGCTGGCATCGGAGTGGGAGGCAGAAAAGCCAAGGGACTGGAGAGTAGCAGACAGCTTCGCATGCCATTCTCGCGGAGCTTGCTTTAGACCGTAAACCGGTCGTCGAAGTTGCCAGACGGTGTTGTCGGGGAAAGCAGCATGAAACCGGGGAGGCCGGCGGAGGAAAATACGCTCGTGCAGTTCGCCTTGCAGGAACGCGTTGGAGACGTCCATGGAGTCAATCTCCATGTCGTCACTTGCACCGATATCGAGAAGGGTGCGTAGGGTGGCCTGCTTGACGGTGGGGGCAAATGTGAACCAGTAGTCCTCAGCCCAGGTCTGGGTGAACCCCTTGGCCACGTAGCGGGCCTTGTAGGTAGACTGGTTCTTCTCCCGGCAGCTGCTTGACTCGAAAGATCCACTTGCCCTCGACAAGGTTGCCCTCGAGAGGGAGGGGAACGTCGACGAAGGAGTCGTTGCGGATGAATGCTTCACATTCCTGGAAGATGGCGGCTATCCACTTATCGGCGTCAGGGCAGGTGATAGCTTCCTGGAAGGTGGAGGGGACGAAGATGGTGGGAGCGGAGATCGCGCTAAGGATTAGAGCGCCGAGGAATCCAGGGTAGAGTGGGGTGAGAGAGGGAGTGTGGTGCTGGACCATGGTAAACTCCTCATGGGAATCCTCTAGCTGGTTGAGGGAGGGAGATGGCGGTGTGCCAAGGATGGGGTCAAGGGAGCGGGTGTGCATGCGAGGGAGGAGGAAGGGTGAGGGGCGGGCAGTTGCCCTCTGCCGCTGCTGCTGCTGGTGCTGCTGGAGCCCTTGCTGCTGCTGCTGCGGCTGCTGCTCCTCCCAGTGCTGCCGTCCCTGCTGCTGCCCCTGCTGCTGCTGCTGCTGCTGCTGCTGTTGCTGGTGCTGCTGCTGCTGCTGCAGCTGCTGCTGCTGCTGCTGCTGCCGCCGCTGCTGCTGCTGCTGCTGCTACTGCTGCTGCTGCTGCTGCTGCTGCTGCTGCTGCTGCTGCTGCTGCTGCTGCTGCTGCTGCTGCTGCTGCTGCTGCTGCGGCGGCGGCGGCGGCTGCTGCTGCGGCTGTTGCTGCTGCTGCTGCTGGGATGGAGGAGAAGGAGAGGGGGAAGGGGAGGAGGAAGGGGGGGCCGCGGAGTGTGCAGGGGATGCAGGGGCAGTGGGATCGTAGATGTCCGCAAATGAAGGAGGCGGAAGCGGAGTAGGGAGAGGTGGGAGAAGGGGTGCAGGTGGGAGGAGGGGAGGGAGGACAGTGTCGGTCCAGGCAAGAGGACGTGTAGGAGGAGGAAGGGGGTCGGTTGGTGGAGAGGAGTAATACGGGGTAGTTTCGTCAAAGACGACGTCAATGCTGTGGATAAGGTGACCAGAAGGAGGGTGGAGGAAGAGGTAGCCAGGTGAGTCGCGGTTGTGTCCGAGGTAGACACACTCGAGGGCGCGAGAAGCGAGCTTGCCGTGGATTGGCCAGCTCCAGATCATTCATGGTGACGCCCTCACCTTTGACCCATTGCCTTTATTGAAAGGCGAAGGCGGTAGGATTGTCGCCAACCTTCCCTACACCATCGCAACATCGCTGCTTACCCAATGGTTAACCATCGAACCATGGCCGCCATGGTTTGATAAGATGGTAGTCATGTTTCAACGTGAGGTCGCCGAGCGCATTGTTGCAAGCGCTAATGAGAAAGCCTATGGTCGTCTCGGGGTGCTTCCGAATCGCGTCTTACCAATGTAGCAAGATTGTTGCTTGAGGGGTTAGAGGAAGACGCTGTTGAATTTCGTCCTACCTATGATGGAAGTGCTAAAGAACCTTCTGTTCTGCCCGGCGGTTTTCCTCACCTCTTAGCTAATGGCGCACAAGGCATTGCGGTGGGTATGGCAACGTCAATTCCGCCACACAACGCCGCTGAATTATGTGACGCCGCCTTATTTCTCATCGACAATCCTTTAACCAAGACCCCTAGATTGTTGCGTTATGTAAAGGGGCCAGACTTTCCAACTGGCGATGTCATTGTTGATTCACAAGAATCTATTGCTGAGACTTATACGAGCGGCCGTGGTACTTTTCGAGTTCGTGCACATTGGCATCGAGAAGAAGCGGCACATGGAATGTGATCAGGTGGAGGGATAAGTAAGCACATATGCCTTGCAACCCCAGACACGGAGACCAGCCGCGTCAGGTTTGGTGCCCGACCAGAGTTCCGTGGGGGTGGTGGCAGTGTGTAGAGGATGGGAGTGAAGGTTGAGGAGGAGGGCAGCATGGAGCAGAGCATATCCCCAGAGGGAAGGAGGGGTGGAGGCGTGAGCGAGGAGACAGCGGGCGATCTTAGTGATTTCGCGAATGCGGCTTTCTGCGACGCCGTTTTGCTGCGGGGAGTGGGGAAGGGTGTGAGTCTGTTGGATGCCATGGGTGGTGCAGTAGTGGGAGAGCGTGCGGTTGAGGAATTCGCCTCCCCCATCAGAGTGTAGGCGGCCGATGGGGCGCTTGAAGTGGGCGCGGCATTGTTCTGCCCAGTTGATGATCATGGTTGGTGCCTGGTCTTTTGTGTGGAGGAGGAAAACGGAGGAGTAGCGGCTGTGATCGTCAACAAGAACCAGCATGTAGCGATGGCCTTGGCGGGAGCGGGTGGGGGAGGGTCCCCAGAGGTCCATATGGACAAGGTCAATTGGTGCAGGAGCAAAGGATGGGTGGCTGTGGTGAGGAGATTGTTTGAGTTTGCCGTGGATGCAGGAGGGGCACGGGGGGGCTGGGGAGGAGGGAAGGGGAGGAAGGGTGGGAGGGAGGCTGTGAAGGAGTCGTGAGGTGATGGCAGTGCGGAGAGCGGTGAAATTGGGATGACCAAGTCGGTGATGTAGGAGAACAGCGGGGTGGGAGAGATGGTCGGAGGCGGAGGGGACTAGAGTGAGCGAGGGGGGAATGGAGGAGTGGGGAGATGGCAGAGTGGGAGAGGAAAAAGGGGGATGGGGAGGGCTAGTGGAGGTACCAGCACGAGTGGTGACATGGCAGAAAGATGGCCAAGGGGTGCGGAGAGTGTAGAGGCGAGTGCGGGGGCAGAGGGGTATGCGGAGGAGGAAGCGGCCGGAGGCAGTGTGGTAAAGGTCACAGTAGGTGGCATTACCTGGATAAACGGCAGTGATACCTGAACGTTGGAGTTCACGATGGGAGAGGAGGTTGTTTCAAAGGGTGGGGATGTGGAGACCAGTTACCTTACCAGAAGGGAAGAGTGTGCAGGGGAGAGTGGGGAGGTGTGTGCATGGGATGGTAAAGCTGCTATCAACGCCGTGAACCTGAGTGGGAGGAGAGAGGGGTGTGAGTGCACCAGCATCCTTGAGAGCGGTCTCCGTGGCCCCACTATCGAGGACGAAGTCCAGGGTGGGTGAGGAGGAGGATGAAGAGACTGAGTACTGGAAAGTGGTTTCATTAATGTTGGATGGGTACATGGAAGGAAGAGAGGGTGAGATAGCAATGTTGCCAAGAAAGCTTTCCTGGGTGAGGGGGGTGGCAGTGCCACTGGGGGGTGGAGTACCCCAAAGGGGGGCTGGGGAGGCCTGAGCGGCTATGGCTGCTGTGCCAAAGTTCAGCTGCTGCTGCTGTGAGGGAGAAGGGCTGGGTCCCCACTGGGGCTGGAGTCCAGGTCCCCATGGTTGCTGCTGCGGCTGCGGCTGTCGTTGCTGCTGTGGCGGCTGCTGCTGCTGCTGCTGCTGCTGCAGGAGATGCTGCTGCTGGAGATTGAGGAACGGCATGGGGGGAGCAAGGAGGCGGAGGTGGGCAGGGAGGTAAGCGGGGTTGGTTTGAATGTCGGCAAGGGAGGGACGTGGGGTGATTGTACCCCATCAGGGAGGAGTGCCAACGTTACCCCGCGCGTACCAGGCATCATCGAGAGCCTTGAAGCAAGTGCGAGGGGGATGGTTGGTCTGCCCGCAGGGTGTTCCAGCCCGGGGACCATAGCGGCGGACATAGGTGCAGGGCGGAAGAGTGCCAGGACGGCTCCGCCCGGGTTGGTGGTGCCGTGCTCATCCCCAGTGGCGCCGCCACGGCTGCTTGCGCTGCTGCTCCCTTGACCGCCACTTCCCTTGCCCCCACCTCCCCCTTTGCCGTTGTTCTTATTTTGCTTGCGAGGCTGGGTAGCGTTGAGAGAGGAAGAGGAGGGTTGGGAGGAGGCGAGGTTGACAATGGGGGTGCGAAGTTTGACTTCGGTATCTATGATCCACTGTTCATCGGAGGCGAGATCGGCCATGGGATCGGCTTCGGTAAAGGCGTGAAGGCGGAATTCATAGTCTGGGGTGAGGTTAAACAGGAGGCGATGGATTTGGAGGGGTTCGGAGAGGCCGGCTTGGCGGGCTTCAAGGCGATCAGCTACCTCTCTCATGCGTCCGACATAGTCGACCGCCCCGTCACAGGTAGCGAGGGTGATAGAAAAGTATTCTTGAAAGAGGATGACAACCGGACTGATAGATGTCGCGGCGCTCAAACATGGCATGGAGTTCTGCCCAGATGACCGAGGCACAGAGTTCCCGAGCCTGGAAGCGGCGCATGAGGGAGTCAGGGAGAGCTCCAAGGAGAACGGTGCAGGCACGGGTGTCAGCAGCTGTCCAGGCGATAAGTTTTGGGGTGAAGGTAGCCATGTCTTCTTTGTATTTAGCGACGACGGCGAGGTGAGCATCGCGACCAGCAACCGCCTGGGCATAGGCGTCAGCTGCTGCATCGTATTCGGCTTTGCGGATAAGATATGCACGGCGACGCATAATGAAGTCTGCATCTGCGGTAGCTTGGTCAGCGGTGAGCTGGAGGTCAGGTTCGAGAGGAGGATCGCCAGGAGAGGGAGGGAGAGGGGGGGTCTCGCCGGGGTGGTCCGGTTCGGTGGGGGGGAGGGCATGGGGACGGCGGAGGATGACGTCAAGGACGCGGTAGGGGGAACCCACGCGTCGGAGAGAACTCGTCGGACGCTGCCGACGAATGAGTGCCAGTTGACGGCGGATTTGTCCGCGGCAAGCTGCAGCTTATCAATGGAGGAAGTATCAATAGGAGGAGGGAGGGAGGAGGGGGAGGGTATGGCGTTGGCCATGAGGGACGGCTGCGGGTGGACCCGCAGTGGTCACGGAAGGGCGCGAGGAGAGGTGGCGACAAGGCCGGGGAGGGGAGCGGCGCGGGCGGTAGCGGCTGGCGCGGCCGCCGTGATGCAAGCGCGGAAGCGGCAGCAGGGCCGCGGAAGGGAGCAGCGCGGGCGGCGACGGCTATCGAGGCCGCGGCGGCACAGGCGCGGAGGCGGCGACGGGGCCGCGGAGGGGAGTGACGCGGGCGGCGGCGGCTGGTGATGCCGCGGCAAGGCGGGCGCGGAGGCGGCGTTGAGGCCGCAGAGGCGAGGCCGCGGCGAAGCGGGCGCGGAGGCGGCGTTGAGGCCGCGGAGGGGAGCGGCGCGGGCGGCGGCGGCTGGTGAGGCCGCGGCGAAGCGGGCGCGGAGGCGGCATCGAGGCCGCGGAGGGGAGCGGCGCTGGCGACGGCGGCTGGCGAGGCCGCGGTGAAGCGGGCGCGGAGGCGGCGACGAAGCCGCGGAAAGGAGCGGCGTGGGCGGCGGAGGCTGGCGAGGCCACGGCGGCGCAGGCGCGGAGGCGGCGACGGGGCCGCAGAGGGGAGCGGCGCAGGCGACGGCGGCTGGCGAGGCCGCGGCGAACGCAGGCGCGGAGGCGGCGACGAGGCCGCGGAAGGGAGTGGCGCGGGCGGCGGCGGCTGGCGAGGCCGCGGCGAAGCGGGCGCGGAGGCGGCAACGAAGCTGCGGAAAGGAGCGGTGTGGGCGGCGGCGGCTGGCGAGGCCGCGGCGGCCCAGGCACGGAGGCGGAGACGGGGCCGCAGAGGGGAGCGGCGCAGGCGACGGCGGCTGGCGAGGCCGCGGCGAACGCAGGCGCGGAGGCGGCGACGAGGCCGCGGAGGGGAGTGGCGCGGGCGGCGGCGGCTGGCGAGGCCGCGGCGAAGCGGGCGCGGAGGCGGCTACGGGGCCGCAGAGGGGAGCGGCGCAGGCGACGGCGGCTGGCGAGGCCGCGGCGAACGCAGGCGCGGAGGCGGCGACGAGGCCGCGGAGGGGAGGGGGGGGGAATGCGCGGGCGACGGCTGCTGGCAGCCGCGGCGATGGCGGGCGCTAAGGCGGCCGTAAAGCTGCGGAAGGGAGAGAGCGCTGAGGAGGGGGGGAGGCGGCGGGGTAGCCGGAAAAAAATTATGAGGGGAGAAGGCCGGGGGTTGCGGCGGCCGGGTGGGCCTTTGAAACGAGAGGAGTAGGCCTAGGATAGATAGCTCTATACCATGTGGGAAAAAAGAGTTAGGATAGAAGTTGATGATTTGATTGAGAATGATGGGGATATACCGTAGTTGGCGTCAACGGGAAGCAATGGAAAATGGAAAGCAAGAGAATGAAGTTGTTGTTTTCATATGGTTAACATCAGTCCAGAATATTACTTTGGGGAATATCAGTGCCATTGTTTTCCCAATTGCAGTACGGCAAGAATGTGTCGGAATGGAACAATGTCACTTATGGTGGCGTCAGTTATCCCCATGTTATTCTCTTTTTTTAACATAAGAACGTATTATCGCAAATTATTTTAGTATTGCGAGAATGGTGGGCGGCCACGAATCGCACCATATCGCCCTCCACCGCCGTCGCTCAACCAAACCTCTCTCTCCATTCCGCACCGCCCACCCACTCCCTACCTTCCTCACGTCTTGACCGCGGTCCAGCAATAACCGCACCTCATCCCTCCCCAACGTACTGAACCGCAGGCGACTGAAAACTGACCCAGCTAACTTGACGGTCAAGAGCACCGCAGCGCGGCAGTCAAGAGCCGACTCTCCCCATGGCGCTCGTTCCGCCTGCGGTACAGTATCACGTCAGCGCGGTTATCGCATGAGCGCTTGCCGGAACGGGGGGGAAGCGTTTCAGGCGCATCGTACGATCTTGTAGAGTGTACAGTCGATGCGGCACCTAATCTTGTTGAATCTGCTCGGCCCATTTGAAACTTATCCCTCATGCATTCGAAGACGGACAACGGCCCCTCATCTACGGTGGCATCAGTGGATCGTGGCCGTCGATCGAACTGCTTATCACGCTGTTAACCGTCCCCTCGTCAGATATTCTGAACACTGTACATGGTAATTCGTCAACCCCTCCCCTTGCGCGTTACAGTCCCATTTTTTTCCCGTGGCGAACTCCATGTGCGCAGTCTCGTCCGTTTGATAAGGCGAAGTTGGCGTTCCTCTAATGGGCATCGACTGTATAACCGCGGGGCAGCCGCGGGGCCTTTCACCCAAATGGCCTCCTCAAGGGTTAGGAGGGGAGGGGAGGGGGGGGGACCTTGCTTACCCCGCAGGGCCGCAGCAAGTGCTCTGTTGGGGGTTAGGTGACTAGAACAAGTGGCTCATTTACACAATCACGAGACAGAAGTTTGGGATTTATACAAGTATTCAGACTCGACCTCCAAACACTTCCTCTCACTGTCATTGTCACTGTGAGTCCACCTTTCAGTCACCATCAACACCTGCTAGCACCCGCTAGTAGCAGCTGACGACTCCAATGGCGGCGACTTTGACTGATGTCTACTTTTCGAGCCTGGTTTTGCATAGCGAACTTCCCGTGCTCGTCTTATTCTGCGCTTCGTGGTGCGGCCCTTCCCGGACGGCCGTTAACAACGTTGACAATCTGGCGTCTTCATACCAAGGAAAAGTCGCCTTCTATAAGCTGGACATCGACGAAAGTCCCGACACGGCCAGGCGACAGGACGTCCGGAGCGTCCCGCTTGTGAAGATTTACCAGGGGGGAGTTGCGTCAAAGACGCTCACTAACGTTGTGATGAAATCGGTGCTGGTACAGGCCCTCGATGGTGTCAAGTACCGTATAACCCCGGATATAAGCGCACCTGCGCTTATAATAAAACATGATTTTTTAGGGGGGTGCGCTTATAATTGAGTAACAAATATAAGCGCATGCGCTTATAAAATAACAAATATACATTTGTAAACTACTAGCACGAAAATGTAGTTCCCGTCATTGCGCACCCAATCGAGTCGATTTGAAACAGGGTTGTGGGTGAAAAACTCTCGCTACTTGGCAGGGAAAGATTCCCTGCCAGCACATACAGTCAAAATGAGTCACTAGGAGCTGCTGACAGCACTTGCTGACTGGACGCGCAGCCTGTGAAGGGTTTGAATGCGAAGGAAATCTGATTTTCAACTCATCACCTTCTAAAATGAACTTCGTTACAGAAATTTGACAGTTTTTCAATTTAAAACTAACATGCGCTTATAATAAATCATGTTTTTTAAGGGGGTGCGCTTATAATTGAGGATCGGCCATAAGCGCATTGCTCCAGATAGAAGCGCATGCGCTTTTAATAGGCCTGCGCTTATATCCGGGGTGATACGGTAGTGATGAAAGCTTTCTGATGAAAGCCCTCGTGCCTGTCAAGTTTGCTCTGAAGTTTAGTTGAGACCATGGTATGACATTATACTAAGTTGTTACTCGTACCTGAGGCCGAGGTTCTGATAAAGGTGATGAAGAAAGACGTCAGAGCAAGTTGCTGAATAATGGCTTTCACCGTTTGGAAGTTATGAAAGTGTATTCATAGAGTATGCGTTAGAGCAGTGTACCAAGTGTGTGTTAATGGGTGCATCTAACAATCAATAGTAGTTCATTTCTGCCAGGCAAACCAAGAGAAGCATAACGTACTGGACCTGGTACTCTGAGTAACAGTAACAGACCACAAAATCAGGTCTAGAATATCCTAAAACCGAACAAGCCTAGAAAGAACAGTTGTGATCGCAAAGCAGCAAACCATGTTGGTATGAAACCACAAGGCTGGCTCCGACATCGCTTCCTGGATGGAAGGAAGCCCTGACGGACGACCAACATCAACCTTATACGGTGGGTATGCTTATGTGTATCCAGCTTGGCCCCTCTGCAGCAGCAGCGGCCAATGAGTGCTGGACCCAAGGAAAGGACAAAAAAAACTGTATGAAAGAGTTTCGGAACCATTACAACCAACATGTGTCCCTCTGGTAGATGAGATCAGCTTGTTCTCTCTGCAATAGCAGCGGCCACCGAGGGGCCAGAGCTGGCAACTGCTTGCTCCAGCCGAGCCACCTGGATGGGGCAAAAAAGGAAGGCCATATCGTGGTTGGATGCCGAGACCAGCAAAAACGAAGAAGGGAACGAGCGAAAAACCTCGGGATTGATGCTGGGTCAGAGGTGTCAGCCAATGAGAGGTGCATGAACGGAACAAACTTCACAGGGCCACGTGTCACACAGGCACCTGACACAGGCACCTGACACAGGCACCTGACACACAGCACAGACATACAGCCACATGCCACACAGGCCACGCCACACAGGCACATGCCACACAGGCACATATCTCACCTTGGCCCACCTCCTCCTCGTGCGTCCGCTTCATCTGCAGAAAGGAGTTGAGGTGGAGTCGAATCTAACGGTCACATCCACATGTGTCCTCAGCCAAACACCCAGAATCCACCCGCATGCCACAGGGCCACCACGCCTCACCTTGGCCATGAGCTGGGCCACCTCCTCCTCGTGCTGCCGCTTCATCTGCAGGAACCTCATCAGTGCCGCCTCCATCCATGCCTTCTCCGCTGCCAGCTGCATGGGAGGGAGTCAACGGGAGTCAACATGAGTCAACATGAGACAATATGGGTCAACGTGAGCCACCTCCTCCTCGTGCTGCTGCTTCATCTGCAGGAACCTCATCAGTGCCGCCTCCATCCATGCCTTCTCCGTTGCCAGCTGTGTGGTGGTCAATGGGAGTCAATGGGAAGTCAATGTGAGTCAGCGGAAGTCAATGTGAGTCACTATAGGTCAATGCGATTCACCATAAGTCAATATGAGTCAGCACAAGTCCACACGGGCAACAAAAGCCGGCAAGGATAAACCACAAGCAAAACAGCAAGGGCAACAGAAAAGAAGGCAGGCTAACAGCAAATCTTAATCCCTTGATCCTCACCTCCTGCACGCTCGCCTGATGCATCATCAGCAACCGCCATCTCCTCCTCCTTTCCACCCTGGCACAAGAACCCTCACCTGCTGCACTCTCACCTGCTGCACCACAAGGTTCTTCTGTTGCTCCTCTGCCAGCTGCCGCTGGAGCTCCATGTAGTCCTGATGGGAGGGAACGGAGGGTTGAGAGAGGCTGAGAGCGGTGGAGAGGAGCCAGAAAGGGGAAGGTTCTTCTGCTGCTCCTCTGCCAGCTGCCACTGGAGCTCCATGTAGTATTGATGGGGGAAATGGCAGGCGTGGAGAGATGGAGAGCGGTGGATAAGGATAAGACAGAAACAAAGGCAGAAGGGAGGGGAATTCATTTGTTGCTCGGTTGAGAACCCTGAACACATTTTTTTCCCACAGGCCACAGAAGAACTACGAGAGTGAGACAGGAGAGGGAGAGGGTGGCAGATGGGGAGGGGTGGCAGATGGGGAGGGGTGGCAGATGGGGAGGGGAGGCAGACGGAAAGAATTGGAGAGCAGGTTGGAGGGAGGGAAAGGTACTATCCCACCCACTCACCCGCCTAATCCCTTCCAGCCATGCCGTGTCCACCACGAATCGCTGTCGCCGCTGCACCCTGCCTCCGCTCCATCGCAGCCCCAACCCCAGGCTCCACCCCCCACCGCCCCCACCGTCGCTCCTCTCTGTCACTGCACTGCCCGTCCCCGTGCTGCTGGTGGGGATGCTGGGAGTGAAGAATGAGCAGAGAAAAGGAATGGCCACGGTGCACAGCGGTTGGGGGGAAATCCAATAGGCGAATCGTCAAAAAAACATTCTACAAACATGCTACGAACAAGGGGCAAACAATCAAGGCGCTGGGCAACCGGACAATAAGAAGCAGGGAGAGCGAACCGGCAATACACATACAGGGAAGTGTTTTGAGCCGTCTCAAAACTCAATAAGAATCAAGGAGAGGGAGCCTGTGATACACGTACAGGGAAGTGTTTTGAGCTGTCTTGAAATCTAATCAGAAACAGGGAGAGGGAGCTTGCAGCACACGTATAGGGAAGTGTGCGGCCCTCCATGGTACGCCATCATGCCTCCTGTCACGTGATAATTAATTGTTCTGGTGAGGCAGGAGGCAGCAGCATGGCTCCTGCCACATGTCTCAAAAAACAATTTCTTTTTCACCAGCAGCACACGTACAGGGAAGTGTGCGGCCCTCCAGGGTACGCCATCATGCCCCCAGCCTCTGCCATTCCTGAGAAATCGCCACCACCACCAGCACTGATACCTGGCAGCGCAGCGAAATCTGCAGCACCAGCAGCAGAACCAGTAACACCGCCGGCACCAGAACTAGCAGCACCAGCACCACCCCTGCCAGCAGCGGCGGTAGCAGCAGCGAGAGCTGCGGCTCTAGCTCGTTGCGCCAGTGCCTCTATCTCGCTGCTGCTGCTGACGAAGGTGGTTAGGGAGGAGGAGAGCGAAGAGGGGAGGGATGAGCGGTGAGAGGAGGTGTGAGAGGAGGGGAGAGAGGAGGGAGGGAGCACGGGAGTGTGGGGAGGAGCGAGTGTGGAAGGGGTAGAGATGGAGTCTGGTTCGGTGGGGGCAGCTGTAGCAGAGGAGGTGATGGTGGCGAGGGGCGAGCGGACAGATGAGGTTGGGGGGAGGCTGGCAGACCTGCGATTAGGTAGAGGGACAAAGGGGAGAGAGAGGAAATATGAGATAAGAAGGTAAACGGAGTGTGGTGGATGGCTGAGAGATGGAGTCTGGTTCGGTGGGGGCAGCTGTAGCAGAGGAGGTGATGGTGGCGAGGGGCGAGCGGACAGATGAGGTTGGGGGGAGGCTGGCAGACCTGCGATTAGGTAGAGGGACAAAGGGGAGAGAGAGGAAATATGAGATAAGAAGGTAAACGGAGTGTGGTGGATGGCTGAGAGATGGAGTCTGGTTCGGTGGGGGCAGCTGTAGCAGAGGAGGTGATGGTGGCGAGGGGCGAGCGGACAGATGAGGTTGGGGGGAGGCTGGCAGACCTGCGATTAGGTAGAGGGACAAAGGGGAGAGAGAGGAAATATGAGATAAGAAGGTAAACGGAGTGTGGTGGATGGCTGAGAGATGGAGTCTGGTTCGGTGGGGGCAGCTGTAGCAGAGGAGGTGATGGTGGCGAGGGGCGAGCGGACAGATGAGGTTGGGGGGAGGCTGGCAGACCTGCGATTAGGTAGAGGGACAAAGGGGAGAGAGAGGAAATATGAGATAAGAAGGTAAACGGAGTGTGGTGGATGGCTGAGAGATGGAGTCTGGTTCGGTGGGGGCAGCTGTAGCAGAGGAGGTGATGGTGGCGAGGGGCGAGCGGACAGATGAGGTTGGGGGGAGGCTGGCAGACCTGCGATTAGGTAGAGGGACAAAGGGGAGAGAGAGGAAATATGAGATAAGAAGGTAAACGGAGTGTGGTGGATGGCTGAGAGATGGAGTCTGGTTCGGTGGGGGCAGCTGTAGCAGAGGAGGTGATGGTGGCGAGGGGCGAGCGGACAGATGAGGTTGGGGGGAGGCTGGCAGACCTGCGATTAGGTAGAGGGACAAAGGGGAGAGAGAGGAAATATGAGATAAGAAGGTAAACGGAGTGTGGTGGATGGCTGAGAGATGGAGTCTGGTTCGGTGGGGGCAGCTGTAGCAGAGGAGGTGATGGTGGCGAGGGGCGAGCGGACAGATGAGGTTGGGGGGAGGCTGGCAGACCTGCGATTAGGTAGAGGGACAAAGGGGAGAGAGAGGAAATATGAGATAAGAAGGTAAACGGAGTGTGGTGGATGGCTGAGAGATGGAGTCTGGTTCGGTGGGGGCAGCTGTAGCAGAGGAGGTGATGGTGGCGAGGGGCGAGCGGACAGATGAGGTTGGGGGGAGGCTGGCAGACCTGCGATTAGGTAGAGGGACAAAGGGGAGAGAGAGGAAATATGAGATAAGAAGGTAAACGGAGTGTGGTGGATGGCTGAGAGATGGAGTCTGGTTCGGTGGGGGCAGCTGTAGCAGAGGAGGTGATGGTGGCGAGGGGCGAGCGGACAGATGAGGTTGGGGGGAGGCTGGCAGACCTGCGATTAGGTAGAGGGACAAAGGGGAGAGAGAGGAAATATGAGATAAGAAGGTAAACGGAGTGTGGTGGATGGCTGAGAGATGGAGTCTGGTTCGGTGGGGGCAGCTGTAGCAGAGGAGGTGATGGTGGCGAGGGGCGAGCGGACAGATGAGGTTGGGGGGAGGCTGGCAGACCTGCGATTAGGTAGAGGGACAAAGGGGAGAGAGAGGAAATATGAGATAAGAAGGTAAACGGAGTGTGGTGGATGGCTGAGAGATGGAGTCTGGTTCGGTGGGGGCAGCTGTAGCAGAGGAGGTGATGGTGGCGAGGGGCGAGCGGACAGATGAGGTTGGGGGGAGGCTGGCAGACCTGCGATTAGGTAGAGGGACAAAGGGGAGAGAGAGGAAATATGAGATAAGAAGGTAAACGGAGTGTGGTGGATGGCTGAGAGATGGAGTCTGGTTCGGTGGGGGCAGCTGTAGCAGAGGAGGTGATGGTGGCGAGGGGCGAGCGGACAGATGAGGTTGGGGGGAGGCTGGCAGACCTGCGATTAGGTAGAGGGACAAAGGGGAGAGAGAGGAAATATGAGATAAGAAGGTAAACGGAGTGTGGTGGATGGCTGAGAGATGGAGTCTGGTTCGGTGGGGGCAGCTGTAGCAGAGGAGGTGATGGTGGCGAGGGGCGAGCGGACAGATGAGGTTGGGGGGAGGCTGGCAGACCTGCGATTAGGTAGAGGGACAAAGGGGAGAGAGAGGAAATATGAGATAAGAAGGTAAACGGAGTGTGGTGGATGGCTGAGAGATGGAGTCTGGTTCGGTGGGGGCAGCTGTAGCAGAGGAGGTGATGGTGGCGAGGGGCGAGCGGACAGATGAGGTTGGGGGGAGGCTGGCAGACCTGCGATTAGGTAGAGGGACAAAGGGGAGAGAGAGGAAATATGAGATAAGAAGGTAAACGGAGTGTGGTGGATGGCTGAGAGATGGAGTCTGGTTCGGTGGGGGCAGCTGTAGCAGAGGAGGTGATGGTGGCGAGGGGCGAGCGGACAGATGAGGTTGGGGGGAGGCTGGCAGACCTGCGATTAGGTAGAGGGACAAAGGGGAGAGAGAGGAAATATGAGATAAGAAGGTAAACGGAGTGTGGTGGATGGCTGAGAGATGGAGTCTGGTTCGGTGGGGGCAGCTGTAGCAGAGGAGGTGATGGTGGCGAGGGGCGAGCGGACAGATGAGGTTGGGGGGAGGCTGGCAGACCTGCGATTAGGTAGAGGGACAAAGGGGAGAGAGAGGAAATATGAGATAAGAAGGTAAACGGAGTGTGGTGGATGGCTGAGAGATGGAGTCTGGTTCGGTGGGGGCAGCTGTAGCAGAGGAGGTGATGGTGGCGAGGGGCGAGCGGACAGATGAGGTTGGGGGGAGGCTGGCAGACCTGCGATTAGGTAGAGGGACAAAGGGGAGAGAGAGGAAATATGAGATAAGAAGGTAAACGGAGTGTGGTGGATGGCTGAGAGATGGAGTCTGGTTCGGTGGGGGCAGCTGTAGCAGAGGAGGTGATGGTGGCGAGGGGCGAGCGGACAGATGAGGTTGGGGGGAGGCTGGCAGACCTGCGATTAGGTAGAGGGACAAAGGGGAGAGAGAGGAAATATGAGATAAGAAGGTAAACGGAGTGTGGTGGATGGCTGAGAGATGGAGTCTGGTTCGGTGGGGGCAGCTGTAGCAGAGGAGGTGATGGTGGCGAGGGGCGAGCGGACAGATGAGGTTGGGGGGAGGCTGGCAGACCTGCGATTAGGTAGAGGGACAAAGGGGAGAGAGAGGAAATATGAGATAAGAAGGTAAACGGAGTGTGGTGGATGGCTGAGAGATGGAGTCTGGTTCGGTGGGGGCAGCTGTAGCAGAGGAGGTGATGGTGGCGAGGGGCGAGCGGACAGATGAGGTTGGGGGGAGGCTGGCAGACCTGCGATTAGGTAGAGGGACAAAGGGGAGAGAGAGGAAATATGAGATAAGAAGGTAAACGGAGTGTGGTGGATGGCTGAGAGATGGAGTCTGGTTCGGTGGGGGCAGCTGTAGCAGAGGAGGTGATGGTGGCGAGGGGCGAGCGGACAGATGAGGTTGGGGGGAGGCTGGCAGACCTGCGATTAGGTAGAGGGACAAAGGGGAGAGAGAGGAAATATGAGATAAGAAGGTAAACGGAGTGTGGTGGATGGCTGAGAGATGGAGTCTGGTTCGGTGGGGGCAGCTGTAGCAGAGGAGGTGATGGTGGCGAGGGGCGAGCGGACAGATGAGGTTGGGGGGAGGCTGGCAGACCTGCGATTAGGTAGAGGGACAAAGGGGAGAGAGAGGAAATATGAGATAAGAAGGTAAACGGAGTGTGGTGGATGGCTGAGAGATGGAGTCTGGTTCGGTGGGGGCAGCTGTAGCAGAGGAGGTGATGGTGGCGAGGGGCGAGCGGACAGATGAGGTTGGGGGGAGGCTGGCAGACCTGCGATTAGGTAGAGGGACAAAGGGGAGAGAGAGGAAATATGAGATAAGAAGGTAAACGGAGTGTGGTGGATGGCTGAGAGATGGAGTCTGGTTCGGTGGGGGCAGCTGTAGCAGAGGAGGTGATGGTGGCGAGGGGCGAGCGGACAGATGAGGTTGGGGGGAGGCTGGCAGACCTGCGATTAGGTAGAGGGACAAAGGGGAGAGAGAGGAAATATGAGATAAGAAGGTAAACGGAGTGTGGTGGATGGCTGAGAGATGGAGTCTGGTTCGGTGGGGGCAGCTGTAGCAGAGGAGGTGATGGTGGCGAGGGGCGAGCGGACAGATGAGGTTGGGGGGAGGCTGGCAGACCTGCGATTAGGTAGAGGGACAAAGGGGAGAGAGAGGAAATATGAGATAAGAAGGTAAACGGAGTGTGGTGGATGGCTGAGAGATGGAGTCTGGTTCGGTGGGGGCAGCTGTAGCAGAGGAGGTGATGGTGGCGAGGGGCGAGCGGACAGATGAGGTTGGGGGGAGGCTGGCAGACCTGCGATTAGGTAGAGGGACAAAGGGGAGAGAGAGGAAATATGAGATAAGAAGGTAAACGGAGTGTGGTGGATGGCTGAGAGATGGAGTCTGGTTCGGTGGGGGCAGCTGTAGCAGAGGAGGTGATGGTGGCGAGGGGCGAGCGGACAGATGAGGTTGGGGGGAGGCTGGCAGACCTGCGATTAGGTAGAGGGACAAAGGGGAGAGAGAGGAAATATGAGATAAGAAGGTAAACGGAGTGTGGTGGATGGCTGAGAGATGGAGTCTGGTTCGGTGGGGGCAGCTGTAGCAGAGGAGGTGATGGTGGCGAGGGGCGAGCGGACAGATGAGGTTGGGGGGAGGCTGGCAGACCTGCGATTAGGTAGAGGGACAAAGGGGAGAGAGAGGAAATATGAGATAAGAAGGTAAACGGAGTGTGGTGGATGGCTGAGAGATGGAGTCTGGTTCGGTGGGGGCAGCTGTAGCAGAGGAGGTGATGGTGGCGAGGGGCGAGCGGACAGATGAGGTTGGGGGGAGGCTGGCAGACCTGCGATTAGGTAGAGGGACAAAGGGGAGAGAGAGGAAATATGAGATAAGAAGGTAAACGGAGTGTGGTGGATGGCTGAGAGATGGAGTCTGGTTCGGTGGGGGCAGCTGTAGCAGAGGAGGTGATGGTGGCGAGGGGCGAGCGGACAGATGAGGTTGGGGGGAGGCTGGCAGACCTGCGATTAGGTAGAGGGACAAAGGGGAGAGAGAGGAAATATGAGATAAGAAGGTAAACGGAGTGTGGTGGATGGCTGAGAGATGGAGTCTGGTTCGGTGGGGGCAGCTGTAGCAGAGGAGGTGATGGTGGCGAGGGGCGAGCGGACAGATGAGGTTGGGGGGAGGCTGGCAGACCTGCGATTAGGTAGAGGGACAAAGGGGAGAGAGAGGAAATATGAGATAAGAAGGTAAACGGAGTGTGGTGGATGGCTGAGAGATGGAGTCTGGTTCGGTGGGGGCAGCTGTAGCAGAGGAGGTGATGGTGGCGAGGGGCGAGCGGACAGATGAGGTTGGGGGGAGGCTGGCAGACCTGCGATTAGGTAGAGGGACAAAGGGGAGAGAGAGGAAATATGAGATAAGAAGGTAAACGGAGTGTGGTGGATGGCTGAGAGATGGAGTCTGGTTCGGTGGGGGCAGCTGTAGCAGAGGAGGTGATGGTGGCGAGGGGCGAGCGGACAGATGAGGTTGGGGGGAGGCTGGCAGACCTGCGATTAGGTAGAGGGACAAAGGGGAGAGAGAGGAAATATGAGATAAGAAGGTAAACGGAGTGTGGTGGATGGCTGAGAGATGGAGTCTGGTTCGGTGGGGGCAGCTGTAGCAGAGGAGGTGATGGTGGCGAGGGGCGAGCGGACAGATGAGGTTGGGGGGAGGCTGGCAGACCTGCGATTAGGTAGAGGGACAAAGGGGAGAGAGAGGAAATATGAGATAAGAAGGTAAACGGAGTGTGGTGGATGGCTGAGAGATGGAGTCTGGTTCGGTGGGGGCAGCTGTAGCAGAGGAGGTGATGGTGGCGAGGGGCGAGCGGACAGATGAGGTTGGGGGGAGGCTGGCAGACCTGCGATTAGGTAGAGGGACAAAGGGGAGAGAGAGGAAATATGAGATAAGAAGGTAAACGGAGTGTGGTGGATGGCTGAGAGATGGAGTCTGGTTCGGTGGGGGCAGCTGTAGCAGAGGAGGTGATGGTGGCGAGGGGCGAGCGGACAGATGAGGTTGGGGGGAGGCTGGCAGACCTGCGATTAGGTAGAGGGACAAAGGGGAGAGAGAGGAAATATGAGATAAGAAGGTAAACGGAGTGTGGTGGATGGCTGAGAGATGGAGTCTGGTTCGGTGGGGGCAGCTGTAGCAGAGGAGGTGATGGTGGCGAGGGGCGAGCGGACAGATGAGGTTGGGGGGAGGCTGGCAGACCTGCGATTAGGTAGAGGGACAAAGGGGAGAGAGAGGAAATATGAGATAAGAAGGTAAACGGAGTGTGGTGGATGGCTGAGAGATGGAGTCTGGTTCGGTGGGGGCAGCTGTAGCAGAGGAGGTGATGGTGGCGAGGGGCGAGCGGACAGATGAGGTTGGGGGGAGGCTGGCAGACCTGCGATTAGGTAGAGGGACAAAGGGGAGAGAGAGGAAATATGAGATAAGAAGGTAAACGGAGTGTGGTGGATGGCTGAGAGATGGAGTCTGGTTCGGTGGGGGCAGCTGTAGCAGAGGAGGTGATGGTGGCGAGGGGCGAGCGGACAGATGAGGTTGGGGGGAGGCTGGCAGACCTGCGATTAGGTAGAGGGACAAAGGGGAGAGAGAGGAAATATGAGATAAGAAGGTAAACGGAGTGTGGTGGATGGCTGAGAGATGGAGTCTGGTTCGGTGGGGGCAGCTGTAGCAGAGGAGGTGATGGTGGCGAGGGGCGAGCGGACAGATGAGGTTGGGGGGAGGCTGGCAGACCTGCGATTAGGTAGAGGGACAAAGGGGAGAGAGAGGAAATATGAGATAAGAAGGTAAACGGAGTGTGGTGGATGGCTGAGAGATGGAGTCTGGTTCGGTGGGGGCAGCTGTAGCAGAGGAGGTGATGGTGGCGAGGGGCGAGCGGACAGATGAGGTTGGGGGGAGGCTGGCAGACCTGCGATTAGGTAGAGGGACAAAGGGGAGAGAGAGGAAATATGAGATAAGAAGGTAAACGGAGTGTGGTGGATGGCTGAGAGATGGAGTCTGGTTCGGTGGGGGCAGCTGTAGCAGAGGAGGTGATGGTGGCGAGGGGCGAGCGGACAGATGAGGTTGGGGGGAGGCTGGCAGACCTGCGATTAGGTAGAGGGACAAAGGGGAGAGAGAGGAAATATGAGATAAGAAGGTAAACGGAGTGTGGTGGATGGCTGAGAGATGGAGTCTGGTTCGGTGGGGGCAGCTGTAGCAGAGGAGGTGATGGTGGCGAGGGGCGAGCGGACAGATGAGGTTGGGGGGAGGCTGGCAGACCTGCGATTAGGTAGAGGGACAAAGGGGAGAGAGAGGAAATATGAGATAAGAAGGTAAACGGAGTGTGGTGGATGGCTGAGAGATGGAGTCTGGTTCGGTGGGGGCAGCTGTAGCAGAGGAGGTGATGGTGGCGAGGGGCGAGCGGACAGATGAGGTTGGGGGGAGGCTGGCAGACCTGCGATTAGGTAGAGGGACAAAGGGGAGAGAGAGGAAATATGAGATAAGAAGGTAAACGGAGTGTGGTGGATGGCTGAGAGATGGAGTCTGGTTCGGTGGGGGCAGCTGTAGCAGAGGAGGTGATGGTGGCGAGGGGCGAGCGGACAGATGAGGGTGGGGGAAGGCGAGCAGACCTGCCATTCAGTGGAAGGGGCGAAGCAAAAGGGGGTGGTAAGGGGTGCATTTGCCAGAAATGAATAAAAAAATAAATAAATGAATAAAAAAAACTGAACAGATTTCATGAGATGATAAAGCGAGCATGGGGGGGGGGGGGGGGGGGGGGGGGGTAGGAGACGGCACAGCATGCTGAGGTGCGTTTTGGAATTCTCACACACCGCAATGCCCCCCTCCCCGCTCATTGCATTGCAAAAAGTACCCCCCTCCCCCCTCTCTCCTCCCCCTCCCCTCCCCCCCCCCCACTCCCCCACCCACGTACACTCTGCTCTCAAAGTCCGTCATCAGAGCATCCAGAGCCGACTCCCGAGCAGCCCGCTCCCCCTCCACCCCTGCTGCCAGCCCTTCCAGATGCCCCCTCATTGCTGCCTCCGCTGCTGCCTTCTGCGCCACCACCGCCTGGGGGGAGAGAAGGCGGGGAAAGGGGAGGTTAATGAAGGGGGGGTTGAGACGTCCCTCCGTGCGCCAGCCCTCCAGCTGCCCCCTCATTGCCACCTCCGCTGCTGCCTTCTGCGCCACCACCGCCTGGGGGGAGAGAAGGCGGGGAAAGGGGAGTTTAAGGAAGGGGGGGAGGGATGAGACGTCCCTCCGTGCGCCAGCCCCTCCAGTTGCCCCCTCATGGCTGCCTCCGCTGCTGCCTTGTGCGCCACCACCGCCTGAGGGGAGGGGAAAGGGAGGGGAGGGGCAGATGGGGAAGAAGCAACAGGGGAAAGAGGGGAAATAAACAACCCGCCAGGCGCTCCAGCTGCCCCCCCCATTGCCGCCTCCGGCGCTGCCTTGTGCGCCACCACTGTCTGGAGGGAGGGGAAACGAGACGACAGGGAGGCGGAGGGGGGTTGGAGGGGAAAGCGGGAGAATGGGAGATGAGTGCTGACTTTTGAGTCGACTCAAAAGTCGACTCAAAAGTCTTTTGGGTCGACTAAAAAGTCGGCGGGGGGGGGGGGGGGGTGGAGGGGAAAGCGGGAGAATGGGAGATGAGTGTTGAGGCGCCTCACAACTCGCCGGCCCCTCCAGCCGCCCCTTCGTGGCCGCCTCCAATGCTGCCTTGTGCGCCACCACCGTCTGGGGGGATGGGAAACGAGATGACAGGGAGGCGGGGGGGGCTTGGAGGGGAAAGCGAGAGAATGGGAGATGAGTGTTGAGACGTCCCACAACTCGCTGGCCCCTCCAGCTGCCCCCTCATTGCCGCCTCCGCTGCTGCCTTGTGCGCCACCACCGCCTGGAGCGAAAGGGGAGGCGGGGAGAAGGGGAGGGGGGATGTGTGGTGTGGGGGCGGAGGATGGGCGCTTGAGACGTCTCAAAACACTTTTATTAGCACGGGGTACTGTTCTAGCTCCGCCGGTTGCCATCAGGATCCGCGCGAACGCGCTGACCCTCGCGTTTGAACGAGCGTGAACACACCTGAAACTGCGCGCATTTCGCCTCCATGTCCTGAATGTAACTCTCCAGCTCCGTCAGTTGCGCAGCCGTTAGCACCACCTGCTTGCGCGCGCTCGACCCGCCCGCGTCCTTTCCGCCGCCCTTCTTCCGCCAGTGCAGGCCAGCCATTACAAAGGTGGGCTTGCTCGGATGCGCAGCGCAGCGCGGCTTTGAGACGTCTCAAAATGCGCAGCGCAGCGCGGCGTATAGGCGGTTTGTCGCCTGAGCGGTTGTAGATGGAGATGTAAACGGCTGTAACCGGAATGGAATAAACGGCTGTAGCCTGAGCGGTTGTAGCCGGAGATGTATAAGCGGTTGTGGCCTGCTATGAATGTAAACGGGGGATATAAGGAACTCCTCCGTGCAGCGCGCCTGGAAGAGTAAACGGTTGCAGCTTGAGGCTGATGAAAAGCTGTAGCGTGAGACTTATGAACGGCTGTAGCCTGCTACAACCGTAAACGGGTTTGTCAGGAGCTCCACGTGCAGTGGGCCTGAGTCGTTGTCGCCTAGGCGAATAAACGGCTGTATCCTGCCTCGAGTTTAAGCAGGGGTGTAGGAGCTCGACGTGCAGCTGGCACGAAGCGAAGCGGCCTGAAGCACCCGCAGCTTATGCGAACATTGATCAGCGGCGATGGAGAAATAGCCAAAATATTCACAGACGGTGAAGCATATAACGGAACGACCACCGACTATACTTGTGGACTCTCACATTCTGCTGCTTTTCCCCCTAGCATTTTGAACGAACACTGGGAATCCCAAGGTGCTTCTCGCGTTTCGCACTCGCACGCGCATTCGCACTCGGAATGCCAACCCTGGTTGAGAGAACGAATCCCTGTCAGTCGCACAGCGAATCTGCTTCGCCCTGGTCCCATCCCGTCTCGTCAGCCTCACCGCCACTCTACAGAGTGGTGGGTGCTTAGACGAGGATAAGTTAGCGAAGTGGAACAGTGCAGCTTTCCAAAAATGCTATTTAAAAAAAAAAAACAGCTTTTCCCTATCAATACCACAATGTAAAGACAAGCAGCTAGCAACAAAGAAACCAAATAAAACAGGAAGCAACAAAAAGTTCAGGAAAAACCAAACCCAAGACCTATTCCAAGCTAAACCACAAAACCAGTCTTCCCAACACCTTCAGTACTCTCGTATGTACCATTTCGCCTCCCTGCATATGAGCACACAACAATATGTACACTTCGCGTTATCATTTACCGCACACCATCTCCATCAAGCGCCAACCGATGAAGACTTGCTCATTTTCGGCCACCAATCCAGCAGCGACCCGGGCGCAATGCTCCAATCAGGAGTGAGGAACTCCCCTCCACCCATCTCCCAACCCTCCAACTCCTCCTCTTTCCCCTCCCCTCCCTCCTGCACATCCAACTCCTTCCCCAGATCCCCCAGCTGAGAAGAGGAGAGACTGGCAATGGGCAGCACGCGCACAATACGCAGAATATCCGTAAGGCTCACCACCCCCTGCAAATGCATCTCCACACTTCCCCCTCCTACTCCTACTCCAACCCCTCCCATAGACGACCCAGCTACACCATGTAAGAGGCTAGCAGCAGCGAGTCTCGCTCCCTCTTCCCCTGCCGCTACACCCGGACCTTCCTCCGCTGCAGCCGGTTTGTCCTCTTCTATAGCCGGGAGCACTGTAGCAGCGTGCGCCTTCGGCTTGCCGTTGCCAGAGTGACCCTGGTCTTCTAAGTTGTCCTTGAAGATGCTTGTAGAGGGGATGCGCGGCGAGGGCATGGGCGAGGGCTGCTCCTGCTGGTCCACCACCCACACGCGGTGCACCCTCTCCCTCACCATGCGGTGCAGCACACGCCTCAGGCTCGTGTTGCTGTGAATTCATAGCACAAGAGAGGGAACAGGAAGATGTCAGAGTACTAGTGAGTGATCCACCACCCACACGCGGAGCACCCTCTCCCTCACCATGCGCTGCAGCACACGCCTCAGACTCGTGTTACTGTTAATCCATAGCACAATAGAGGGAAAAAGAGGATGTCAAAGTAATAGTGAGTGGTCCACCACCCACACGCGGAGCATTCGCTCTCTCACCATGCGATGCAGCACCCTCCTGAGGCACGTGTTGCTGTGGGAGAAAGAGAGACAAGACAGTGGAAGGAGGAGGGAGATGAGAAGGATGTGGCACCACACCACCCACACGCGGTGCACCCTCTCCCTCACCATGCGCTGCAGCACACGCCTCAGGCTCGTGTTTCTGCCAATTCATGAGAAAAGGGAGGAAAAGAAGGATTTAAGGTCGAGTGGACTACCACCCACACACAGTGCGCTCTTTCCCTCACCATACGAAGCAGCACACTCCTTAAGACTCTTGCTGCTGTGATAAACTGAAATAAGGTGAACAGAATGCAGCAAGGATGCGGCAAGATCTGACTAGTGAGAGAGAGGAGAGAGAGGAGGGAGAGGAGAGAGAGGAGGGAGCAGCTCACAATAAGAATGATCAGAATGCTGACGCCATGCTCCATGTTATGTTTACCACCTGCTGCGACTCAGGTCCTACCTGGTGCAGGTGACATGTGGCATTCTCACCGGGTGCAGGTGATGAGGTGGCGGTTCTGTGCCGTCCCGACAGCACTCAGGAACTGACCCACGGTCACCTCCCCCAGGTCTTCAAACTCCTCCCCACCCACCCACCTGTAACGGCCACATGTGGCAGTAACACCCGCCACACTCTTACCGGGTGCAGGTGATGAGGTGGCGGTTCTGTGTCGTCCTGACAGCGCTCAGGAACTGACCCACGGTCACCTCCCCCAGGTCTTCAAACTCCTCCTCACCCACCCGCACCGCAGTCTTCTTCGCATGGTGTCCCTTCCTCTCCTTCCCCTTCTTCCCGTGCTTCCCCTTCCCCTCTTCCTTCTTCCCCTCTTTCTTCTCCTCCTTCAACCCCTCGTGCCCCTTCTTCCCCTCCACACCCCCTTCCAGCACGTGAATGCAGCGCACGTCAGAAGCAGAGAGAGTGTCGATCAAGACCTCCTCGCACGCGTGAAAGCCTGCGTGGGGTTCGGACGCATGTGCAGCCACCACAGGCAGCGCGGTGACCTGAGGAGGGAGAGGGACAGATAAACAGAAGCACGTGAATGCGGCGCATGAGAGAGGCGGAGAGAGTGTCGATCAGAACCCCCCCGCACGCGTGGAAGCCGGAACGAGCCTCAAACGCATGTGCCGGCACCACGGGGAGTGCGGTAACCTGATGGGGGGAGGGAAAAGGATGAAGTGGAGTAGAAGCATCACACGTCAGAGGCGGAAAGAGTGTCGATCAGAACCCTCCCCGCACGCGTGAAAACCTGACTGGGGTTTGGACGCATGTGCAGCCACCGCTGGCAGCGCCGTTACCTAAAGGGGGGGGCTGGGAGGAGAGGGCATGGATGAGAACCTCTAACACATGAGGGGAAATTTTCAGCCCCTCTGGAACCTACTTCCCCTCCACCCAACCTTCCAGCACGTGAATGTGTGCATGAGCAAGGTGCCGTGCCATGGTTAGGTTCAAGGGGTTCAGTTCGGTTTTCCCCGAACCGGACCAGTTTCTTTGTTTCCGGTTATATCACGAACCGGTTCGGCGGTTCGTTCGTTTCCTTTTCAACGAGTTCTCAAGCCGCGACGACTGACCTGGGTTGTGCAAATTCAAAAATATAGAACAGAAAATTGCATTGGAGCTTATTTTGACTAACCTTATCGTTTTTTCCATGGTTTTTTTTTTTTTTTTTTTTTTTTTTTTTTTTTTTTGGTTTTTAAATGAGCATCGAACCGCTTACGGTTCGAACCGAACCGCTTATGGTTCGAACCGAACCGGCTCGGTTCGACCAAACCGCTTATGGTTCGAACCGAACAGGCTCGGTTCGACCGAACCTTTCGTTTTTTAAAGCAATTTTGACGAACCACGCACCAGCTCCGGTTCGTGCGGCTCGTAACCAAACCGCCCCGGTTCTGAAGCATTTTTTTTCGAACCGGCCAGGTTCGGCACTGTGCTCATGCCTACGTGAATGCATCGCATGTCCGAGGGGGAGAGAGTGTCAATCAGAACCTCTCCGCTTGCGTGGAAGCCTGAGTGGGGCTCCGATGTATGTGCAGCTACCACAGGCAGAGCACTAACCTGAGGAGGGAGTGGGACAGATAAAGGGCAGCACACAACAGCACATCAGAGGAGGAGAACCTCATGAGACGTCCCAAAAGGTGTCTATGAGGGCCTCATGAGACGTCCCAAAAGGTGCCTCATGAGACGTCCCAAAAGGTGTCTATGACGTCTCGCGTGGAGGCCTGAGTGGGGCAGGGAGACGGATGGAAGGAAAGAGCACATCTATCAAGGCCTTCCAACACGCGTGGAACCCGCATGTGCAGCCACCACCGGCATTGCCGCCGTTACCTGATCGGGGGAGGGAGAAAACAGGGGATGGGGTGAGGCACAGAGAGGAAGCGAGATGACAGACAGAGGAGCCGCAAGCCACCTCCACAGGTACAGAGCGAAACTCACAGAGCAAGGAGGGAATTTCTGGGATTTTTCAAAAATACCCTGCAAGGAGGGACGGGAGGGCTCAAGTTTTTGTTTTTGCTGTCGCTGTTGTTATTGTGGGTTTTCCTAATTGTTTATTTGTTTGTTTGTTTTTGTTTTGTTTTTTGTTTTGTTGTTGTTGTTGTTGTTGTTGTTGTTGTTGTTGTTGTTGTTGTTGTTTTATATATATATATATATATATATATATATATTTGTTCAAATCAATTGTCGCACTGCTGGTAAATGCCTTGAAAAAAGCATGTGAAGCTGCTGAAACAGGCCTGGTGGCACCTGAAGAGATGAAAGGCAAGCAGCAAAGTGTTTTGTGAGTAAAAGCAAAAAATGCCTCAACACACGGGTATCGTTGAGTCAACTAAAGAATGATATCAGTACTAAATGGGTGTGTATTCTCAAGTAAGCTCTGAGACATACCTGGTGGCGCCTGAAAAGACGGAAGGCGTGCAGCAGAGTGTCAGAGGGCGTTATGGTCACCACCAGTGGCCACACCAGTCCCAAATCGTCAACTCTGGGAGCAAAAGATGAGAGTAGGAGGAGCTTTCTGAGTTGAATAAAGGCGCTACATCACGGCCAGCGGCCACACGAGACTTGAGTCGTCCGCCCTGGGAGCAGCAGCGGCGGGGAATGCGAGAGTGTGAGAGACTTGAGTCGTCTGCCCTAGACACGAGCAGGAGCAGGGAATGGGAGGGGATTCGTGCGTCGATTCCGAGTCCCTTATGAAAATTCTCAGAAGCAGCATTTTTTTTCTTGGGTCGATTCAAACGAGAGCACACACACATCGCCCCTCTTCCCCCTAACCTCGTCCCCTCTTCCCCCTAACCTCGTCCCCTCTTCCCCCTAACCTCGTCCCCTCTTCCCCCTAACCTAGTCCCCTATTCCTCCTCGTCCCACTCACTTCTTAGCCAACGCAAGTCCCATCAACCCCTCGCGAGACAGCAGGAACGCAGCGACGTCCATCTGAGAGAGCACGCGGTACTCCTCGCCCATCACGCCACCCTTCCAGTCACCTGAACAAAGAAAGTACCATCCAATTCTCACCTCTTCGCCAGCGCGAGTCCCATCAACCCTTCATGCGACAGCAGGAACGCAGCGACGTCCATCTGGGACAGCACGCGGTACTCCTCCCCCACCACGCCCCCCGTCACCTCGCTGTGCACCGCCAGGGGCATCGGGGGCGCCGGCGCCACCGCCAATCCTGCTCCCTCCTCCCCCTCCCCCTCCTCCCCCTTCTCCTCCTTCTCTGCGCGCCTCTCCGCCAGGGTGGCGGGCTTGGGGGGAGGTTCGGTGAGAGGGAGCAGCTCGTTTTCGCCCGGGCAGATGTTGGGCACGAGGCCGCGGTGGAAACCGCCCGCGCCTAGCAGCAGCATCGCCTGCCACACACTGGGCGCCGCAAGGGGGGGGGGGGGGGGGGGTGGGGATTGATTGGGGGGTAGATGGGGGGAGTAGGGAGGAGGGGAAGAGGAGGGAGTTTTTGAAAGTCGCCCCAGAAAGTCGCCCCAGAAAGTCGTCCCAGAAGCAAGGCCTCCGCAGCCCACCTGTCTGCTACTGCCGGGGGGACGAGCGGGGCGAGGGGGAGAGGGGGGACGAGCGGGGCGAGGGGGACGAGGGGGAACGAGCGGGGCGAGGGGGTAGATGTGGAGAGTGTGAGGATAGAGGGGAGAGGGATAAGGTGCGCAAGAAAAAAAAAGAAAAGAAAAAAAAGAAAACGAAAGGGGGGGAGGGGAAGGGGGGAAAGGAGATAAGGAAGCTTATTGCTTATTATTCACTCCCTTTCACACTCCCTCGGCCCTTACGTCCCCTCTTCTCTCCCTCCCTCCCTCCTTCCCTCCTTCCTTCCTTCCCTCCCTTCCTCCCTCCCTCCCTCCCTCCTACGTCGCCATCCTTTCCCTCCTTTCCCCCCTCCCCTCGCTCGCCGCGCCCACCTGGCATGGGGATCCACGACGACCATCTGACGTGTCTCCTCGGACTTGCCCATGACGTCAGCGACCTTCACGTCGCCCAGGGTCTTCGCCACCATTTCGCCGTCGTCGCCACGCGCGCCCTTGTTACCATCCCACTCCGCGAGGAATATCGCCACGTCCACCACCGACAGCTGCGAACGAGGACATGCGGGGAGAACGGAGGCGGAAAGAACAGGGGGGGAGGGGGGGGGGGGGGGGGGGAGAAACGAGGGCGAAAAAACAGGGGGTGGGGAAGGAATTCCGTGCAGAAAGTGCAGGGCTGAAGAAGAAGGGGCGGAAGAATCACAGGCGGAAATAGCATGGACGGAAGGAACAGGGGCAGGAGGAATGGGGGCGACACAGGGCGGAACCAGCAGCGGTAGAAAGAGCACTGTTGAACAGGGCGGAACGAGCATGTCCGACATGCCGACGAATCGCATGGGCGACAAGCGACGACTCACCATGCTGACGAATCGTATGGGCGATAAGCGACGACTTACCATGCCGACGAGTCGCATGGGCGACGTGCGACAAGCGACGACTCACCATGCCGACGAATCGCATGAGCGACGTGCGACAAGCGACGACTCACCATGCCGACGAATCGCATGGGCGACGGATGCACCATGATGGACTGAAGCGCTTGGGGCTTCTTGAGCGATGGCTTTTCGGTTTGGTGCGGTGCAGAGAGGCGCCGGTTGCGCACGGGCATCGACGTCACGTGGTGCTCTTGGAACAGCTTCAGCGCCGTTGTTAACGAGTCGTTCGCATCCACGGTAACGAGCGTCCTCTTACCGAGGACAAGCTCCTTCACTTCAGAAAGCTTCAGCACGCGAGCCATGACGGTTAACCCAGTCAAACGATTATGCTTTGACGTCAAGCGATGCAGAACGCGAGTCAGAGTCTAGTTTTAAGACACTACGGAAAGGCGTTTTCAAAATATAGCTCCCGTTGTACTATCCTAAGCTCTCTCGCAGTAGAAGCTATAACACAAACGAAAGGAACAAACCGCGGAATGTAAAAAACGGAGCATAAAGAAAGACTGGTAGCATTCAAGTAAGAAAGAGCAACAAGAAACAGAGATTCACAAGCACCCACTAGCCGTATCTTGGTCTTGCTTGGCTTACGCGCCGCGTGGAGCAAATTCCATCTTGCACATTTTCTTGGCCTGCTGTGCTTTGAGTTTTGGCGCCCAAATGGATGGGCATGCATGTCTGTCATTCGCAGTTTTGCGAGGTAAATGAGAAGGTGGTAACATATTGCGCGTGCGAACTTCGTTTTGCCTGCAACCCTGCGAGTTTCCCTCCGTCGAAATTCGCAACGAAGAATGCTACGACGTGTCCTCCACGTCGCCAGAATATTAGTCATCACGGGAAATCTGCCCAGAAGAAAAATGCGCCGTAGTGAGCCCAGGACTCTTGTATGTTCTGCATGTGCTGGCAGCTGCCCGTCAAAATTTAGCGAAAAAAGGATGAGGTACGAGATAAAGGGGGAGTCGGACACGTGATGCTGACTCGGATGGCACAAGGAGGTGGCACGGCTGCCGCTGGATGAGTTGCTGACGCCATGATTCTTATTTCTGGCGTGGCGTTCTGAGGCACCTAGCTTATTCCGGATACAGTGACCCCCAAACACTAACATAAATACAAAGAAACGAGTTCAGTATGTTCGGTTTGGTACAACAATAGTATAAGATTGACACCAGTCCTTGAGGCCCCTTACTCATAACTGGCGATCTGCAGTAGCGTTTGTAAAAATAAAAGATCAAACAAAAAAAACACATGTTAGATACAAGAATTTGGAGGATAAAAAATATTTGTATATTTCTTTTTCTTTTGGGGGGGGGGGAGGGAAGGGGATTGATGGAAAGGGGAGATGGGAGCAAGGGTGAGGGTTAGTGCATACCGAACTGAAGTGTAAGGGGCGTACCTTCGTTTGACTCCTATTCGTCTCACCTTTGACAGCAGACTTTCGTTCTCCGTCTCGTATTTCCGCTTGAGCTCTATGAACTGCGCCAACGCGGCCTCCATCCAGACCTTATCAGCCCTTAACTGTTCAATCAGGCTCGTGCAGGCAGCAGCACACATGGTGAAGAAGAAGAAGGAAACACTGTTCGGTAACAGCATCAAATAATATGCAGAAAACTGCTTCCTCACAACTGCCACACCTCTTACACTTCCAACAGGTTCAAAGAATACCAAATCCTCAACTTGATTCACATGCCTCAGCCACTTAGCTCGAACACCCACCTACCCTTTTCACATCCCAACCTCCCTCACAGTTTCCCACACTTCCCCACACTCTCTTCACACTCCCCTCACACTCCCCATGCACACCCTTGCTCTACCCACACTCTTCAGAACCTCTCAGAACCCACAACTCCCCACCCCCCCCCGCTGACCTGCTCCAGTGTTGCCAGCTGGCTCTGCTGCTCTGCCAAGGTCTGACGCATTGTCTCGTATTCCTGATGGCACGGCCGGCACGGTGGGTGGCACGGTGGGCGGCATGAGACGGCATGGGTGGGTGGCACAGGTAGAACCAGGGGCATGGAATGGAACATGGTGCACATGGTGCATGTGGTGTACATGGTGCATGTGGTGTACATGGTGCATGTGGTGTACATGGTGCATGTGGTGTACATGGTGCATGTGGTGTACATGGTGCATGTCGTGTACATGGTGCATGTGGTGTACATGGTGCATGTGGTGTACATGGTGCATGTGGTGTACATGGTGCATGTGGTGTACATGGTGCATGTCGTGTACATGGTGCATGTGGTGTACATGGTGCATGTGGTGTACATGGTGCATGTGGTGTACATGGTGCATGTGGTGTACATGGTGCATGTGGTGTACATGGTGTACATGGTGTACATGGTGCACATGGTATGGGGTGCCAAGTGGAAAGAAAAGGGGGACACAAAGGAATGGGTGGGAAGACGAGTTCGTCCAACTTAGCAGGCAAATGCATTGTTGCCTCTCCAGCCATCCAAACACCACCTGACATCCACCACAATTCCTGAATCTGAGTCGCAACACACATGCTCCCTACCTTTCTTGACACCTCCATCCGCACTCCATCCACCATCCACTTGTGCTGCCACCACCCCGCTCTCCCTTTCCTTTCTAACCTTCCCTCACAGCATGCACCACGTGCTCCTTACCTTTCTAGACAGCGCAAGACCACCTCCCACCATCTCCTTCGCTTCAGTCACACCACACACCTTCACCCCCCTTACCTTTCTAGACACCTCCATCCACACGCCATCCACCATCCACTTGTGCTGCCGCCTGCCCGCCAAACCCCAATCAGCCACCGTTGACAGCGGCAGCGGTGGGCCTGCAGACGTGCCTGCAAAGAAATCCCACAGGCCCGTGGGGCTGGGGGGGTGAGGGAGGGAGGGGAAAATTGGTGTGCAACAAGTTAACAACACACCATCCTTGTGTGATGAGACGATTTTTTAGTCGACTAAAAAATCGTCTCATCGCAATTGGTGCGCAACAAGTTAACAACACACCATCCTTGACCCAACAGATTCAAGGGCAGGGCACATGTTCTGTTCTGTCAAGAAAAGGACTAGTCTGTCCTTTTCTTCACATAGTCCTTTTGTGTTGAAAAGGGCACATGTGCAACAATCATGCTGCTCCTTGCTTGCTCGTGCAGTACAAGATGAAAGGATGGCTTGCTTGTGCAAGACCAGAGCGGTACTCACAGGGTGGCTTCTGAGTCGACTCAAAAAAAAGACCAGAGCGGTACTCACAGGGTGGCTTTTGAGTCGACTAAAAAAAAGGACCAGAGCGGTACTCACTTTTGAGGCGCCTCAAAAATACTCACAGGGTGGCGTCATTCGTAGTGACAATGCCGCCGCCTTTCTGCTCCAGGCTTGGGCTCCAGGGCTTGCCCGGGCTGATTCGGCTCATCGGCCGCCTCTGCTCAGGGCTGCTTCCACTGCTCTCTGATTGGGCTGCTCTTTGACTCATACCTGCCCTGCCCGCCCCAACAGAGCCTGCCCCTGCCCCACCTGCCCCTGCTCCTGCCCCTGCTCCTGCCCCTGCTCCTGCCCCTGCTCCTGCCCCTGCTCCTGCCCCTGCACCTGCTGCTGCACCTGGCCCATCACCCGCCCCTGCACCCGCCCCTGTCCCACTCGCTCGCACCCGCCCCTGACCATGGTCTGTGTCCATGTATAGTGAAGGGGTGGAGGCAGAGAGGCACTGCGAGGATGCGGAGACAGAGGGAGGGTGGGCGAGGGACCAGGCAGAGAGGGAGTGAGAGAGGGAGGAGGACAGGGAGGAGGAGAGAGAGGAGGACTGAGGAGAGAAGGTTGGGGAGGAGAGGGGAGGAACAAGGCTAGCAGCTGCTGCTTGTTCTGGCGCTGCTCCTGCTGCTGCTACTGGCGTCGCTGCAGCAGCTGCGGTGGGTGCTTCGGAGCTGCCATGCAGCATGTGAGCAGCGCGGCGGGTCAAGGCCTCCAGCTGGGAGTCGTGCCATGCGAAGGCCTGCGCTGCTGCTGCATCCACGGACGCATATGGCTCACTGGCCCTGGCAGAAAGAGAGAGAGGGAGGAGGAAAGGGGAAGGGGGGCGTGCGTGAGGCACCTGCATCACCAGCCTGTGCTGCTGCTGCATCCACTGATGCATACGGCTCACTGGCCGTGCAAATAGAAACAAAGAAGAAGTGAGAGGGGGAGACGTGCAGGGGTCGGGAAGCGCGGGGGAAGAGGAGGGTGCGTTTCAGGTGCCTTTGAAAGAGAGGACCTGCGTTGCTGCTGCATCCACTACTGCATATGGCTCACTCGCCTTGCCATGGATAGCGCCACTTGGTCAAACACATGTGGGGCATGCGGTGAAGACCGAGATAAGGAACGTGTTACAGATGTTACAGAAGCACATAACAAAAGGAAGGGCAGAGGCGATAGAAATGCCATGGAGACAAGGAATGAGTGTGAGGAAGGGGGGGTGAGAGTGTGAGAATGAGAGTGTGAGAATGAGAGTGTGAGAATGAGAGTGTGAGAATGAGAGTGTGAGAATGAGAGTGTGAGAATGAGAGTGTGAGAATGAGAGTGTGAGAATGAGAGTGTGAGAATGAGAGTGTGAGAATGAGAGTGTGAGAATGAGAGTGTGAGAATGAGAGTGTGAGAATGAGAGTGTGAGAATGAGAGTGTGAGAATGAGAGTGTGAGAATGAGAGTGTGAGAATGAGAGTGTGAGAATGAGAGTGTGAGAATGAGAGTGTGAGAATGAGAGTGTGAGAATGAGAGTGTGAGAATGAGAGTGTGAGAATGAGAGTGTGAGAATGAGAGTGTGAGAATGAGAGTGTGAGAATGAGAGTGTGAGAATGAGAGTGTGAGAATGAGAGTGTGAGAATGAGAGTGTGAGAATGAGAGTGTGAGAATGAGAGTGTGAGAATGAGAGTGTGAGATGAGAGTGTGAGAATGAGAGTGTGAGAATGAGAGTGTGAGAATGAGAGTGTGAGAATGAGAGTGTGAGAATGAGAGTGTGAGAATGAGAGTGTGAGAATGAGAGTGTGAGAATGAGAGTGTGAGAATGAGAGTGTGAGAAAGGAACTGAGAACAAGAGGATGGAGATTATGGGAGAGGAAGAAGACGTGAATGCGTGAAGAGCAGGTGTGTGCGGGTATACTCACGCAAAATCGCGCTTCTCCATCCCCGCTATAAGCGTCTTCAGTGCAGCGTCCCGTGCAGCCCTCTCCCGTGCTGCCTGCTCCACCATCCCCTCCACCCGCTGCCGCTCCTCCTGCAGCTGCTGCACCTTGGCCGCCAGAGCTCGCTGGGATGGGGAGAAAAGGGAGCAGGGGAGAGGCGGGGAGGAGTTTTGCAGCGCCTCAACACTTGCTGAGCCTTGGGCGCCCAAGGCTCAGAACACTGGAAGGAGCAGTGGGGAAGGCAGGCGAGAGTCGGGACAGGAGGGAGAGGAGGGAGAGAATGGAGAGAACAGAGAGACGGGAAAGGATGGAACATTTCATTTGCGCGCAACCATTGCCATTGCCTCCTGCAGCTGCTGCACCTTGGCCGCCAGAGCTCGCTGGGATGGGGAACGAGGCAAAGAGGGAAAGAGGGGGAAGAGGAGGGAGATGAAAATAAGACGGGGAAGGAGGAGGAGAGGATGGAAAAGCTGCTCCACCATCCCTGCTACCCGCTGCCGTTCCTCCTCGAGTGGAAGGCAAGTGGGAGGGACGAGGGGGGAGGGAGACAATGGAGGATTGCATATTTACAAGCTTTTTGAGGCGCCTCCAAAATACAGACAAGCAGGGAGCAAAGGAGACCAGGGATGGGGATAACATGGATGGATGGAGGAGGGAGGAGGGAGGAGGGAGTGAGGAGGGCGGAACGCACCTGGAACCTTCCACAGACGGATTCCATGCTGGTGAAATGCGACCCCAGCTCCCTCACTTGCTCCTTCCCTATCACACACACTTCACTTCCTTGCCTCCTCTCCTCCTCCCTAGCTCTGCTCTCCTCCTCTCTCGCCTTCCTCTCCTCCTCTCTAGCTCGCTGCTCTCTCACTCTCGCTCTCCTCTCTCGCTGCACCAGTCCCTTCCACTGAGCACCCAGCGCCTTCACTCCCCCTATCCACTCCACAGTCCTCCTCCCCCACTCCTCCTCTCTCGCTTGCCACTCCCTCTCCCGCTCCCTCCACTCCTTCTCTGCCGCTCCTCTCACTGCTACCTCTCCTCTTCCCTCCTCGTCACCCCCTTGCCTCGCCACCTCTTCATCTTCTCTCTTCTCGCCCTCCTTCTCTTCCTCTTCCCCCCCCTTCGTCCCCGCTCCTTCCCTACTGTTTCCGCCTTCTTCTCTTCCTCCATCCTCCCCTCCCTCCACGCCTCCTCTGCCTCTCTCACCTTCCTCTCCCTCTCCTCCAAACCCTCCAACAACCTTTCCTTCTCCCTTTCCAGTTCTTTCGTAATTTCCTCCTTCTCTCGCTCCACCTCCTCCCTCACTCTCTCCCTCTGCTCTCTCACTTCCTCCCTCTCCCTGTCCACATCTGTCAGCACTCTCTCCCTCTCTTGCTCCACCTCTTTCCTCACTCTCTCAATCTCCTTCTCCCCCTCCTCCCTCACTCTCTCCCTCTCCCTCTCCACTTCCTCAACCAACCTCCCCCTCTCCTCCACCCACTCCGCCTCCCTCCTCTCCCTCTCTCTTTCCCTCTCCCTCTCCCCTTCCTCCACTCTCCCCCTCCACATCTCCTCAATCTGCCTCACCAGCACTTCCATCCCGCACCTCTTCTCCTCCCACTCTTCTCTCATCTCCCTCTCCTTCTCCCCCCCTTCCTCTCCCTCTCAACCTCCTCTTCCACCTCCCTCCTCTCTCTCTCCATCTCCCTCACTCTCTCCTCAATCTCTCGCAATCTCCTCCCTGCCACAACCCTCTGTTCAGTCTCCACCTGTCTGGATACCACCTCCCCCCGCAGCTGCTCCCGAACCTGCTCCAGTTCCTGCCTAACCAGCTCCACCTCCTCCCGAGCCTTTTGCCAAGCCTCCGACACCTGTTTCCAAGCCTGCTCCCTCACCCTCTCAACCTCCTCCATACTCTCCTCCCTGATTTTCTCAGCCTCCTCCCTTCCCTCACCCCTAACCCTCTCAATCTCCTCCCTACCCTCCTCCCTAACCCTCTCCACCGCTTCCAACCGCTCTCCTGCAACTCTCTCCACCTCATCTCGCAAGCTAACCACTGCTTTCTCCAGCACCATTCGTGCCATCCTGCCCTCCTCCTCTGTCCTCGCTACAAGCAACTTCGCTTCTTCCACAAGCCCTGTCAATTCATTAACCTCTTTGCCCCTCGCTTCCAACTCCTCCTCTTTCCTCGAGATAAGCATCTTCGTTTCTTCCACAAGCCCCATCAGTCTCTCAACCTCCTTGCCCCTCTCTTCCACCTCCTTCCCCTTCATTTCTAGCTCCTCCTCTTTTAATCTCAGCTCCTCTCTCTGCCTCTCCACCTCCTCCTCCGTCCTCGTTACAAGCATCTTCACTTCTTCCACAATCCCCATCAGCCTCTCCACCTCCTTCCCCTTCATTTCTAGCTCCTCCTCTTTTACTCTTAACTCCTCCCTCTGCCTCTCCACCTCTCTCTCCTTCTCCTCACCTCCTTCTCAGCCTTCCCAAGCCTCTCACTCACTCTCTCAATCTCTACATCCAACTCCCTCACTCGCTCCCTCACTCCCTCCCTCACTCTCTCTACCTCCTCCTCCAGCGTTACAACCCGCTTCCGAGCAGCTTCACTGTCTGCTACAGCCGCCACCAGTGCAGCTTCACTCTCCCCTAGAGCCGCCAGCTTTGCAGCTTCAGCTGCTACAGCCGCCTTGCGTGCAGCTTCAGCTTCTGCTACAGCCTCCTGTAGCTTTCTGTTGACCACGTCAGCATCAGCTCTTGCAGCATCAGCATCAGCCCTCATAGCCTCGGCCTCCGCCCTCGCTGCGTCAGCATCAGCCCTCGCTGCGTCAGCATCAGCCCTAGCAGCGTCAGCATCAGCCCTTGCTGCGTCAGCATTAGACTGGACAAGCGCCCTAATCTCCTCCTCCATCTGTCTCCTCCCTGCTTCGCCTTGCCCCTCCTCTCCTCCCGCCCCTTCCCCGAGCACTTGTACACTAACCCCTTGCCCTGCTCCTTCCTTTTCTAGACTCTCTCTCAGCCTGAACAACACCCCTCTCCACCCATCCCTCTCCCTCCTCACCCCTTCCAACTCCTCCTCTTGCTCCCTCACTCTCTCCTCCAGACCACCCACCTCCCTCATCAGCCTCATCCTCTCCCCCTCACTCTCCTCCCACTCCCTCTCCACCTCCTCCGTTCTCTTTCTCACTCTCTCCACCTCCTCCTCCCCCTCCCTCACACTCCTCTCCTCCTCTCTCAACCGCTTGACTAGCATCTCCATATCCCTCTCTGTGTTTGCCCTCCCCCTCTCAGCCTCCTCTCTCCTCTCCTCAGCCTCCTCCTTCTGCCTCTGTAGCATACTCACTTCCCCTTCCATCTCCTCTACTCTCCCCCTCAACTCCCTCACTCCCCTCAAACCCTCTTCCAGCTCCTCTCTCACACTCTCCCTCTCCCTCTCCACCTCCTCCCTCCTCCCCCTCTCCTCCTCTGCTCTCCTCTCTGCATCCCCTATCCTCTCAGATAACACCTCCGCTTCAGCAGTAAGCACCTGCACTTGCTCTCGCAGCTTCCTCGCTTCTTCCTTAGTTTCCTTACACTCTCTCACAAGCCCTTCCCTCTCTGTCTTCAAGGCTGAAAGCTCCTGCACGCTTTTACTCAGCTCCTCACTCGCTTTCACGTTCTTCACACGCTCACTCTCACACTCCTTGCTTAACCTCTTCCTCTCCTTCTCTCCCTCTTTCCTTGAAATCTCACTCGCCCTTTCAATCTCCCTCACTCTCTCTTTCAAACCCGCCACCTCCTTTTGTAGACTCTCCTTAGCTTTAATCACACGTGCCAGCTCAGCATCCAAGGCACGCTTCGGCTTGCGCTCCTTTTCCAGCTCAGCATAGAGCCATTCCACCTCACCAGCCAGTCGTTCCACCTCAGCAACTAGCCCCTCCATCTCCCTCACTTTCTCCTCCAACTCACATTGCACCACTCCCGCTCTCTCCTCCCACTCCGCCTTCTCTCTCTGCAGCACCCCTATCTGCTGCTCCTTCTCTTCCACACACGCCTGCAGCGCAAACACCTGCTGCTCCTTCTCCTCCCTCTCCCTCATCCGCACCTCCAGCGCTTCAACCGCTCTCAACACCTCGTCCTTCTCCTTTTGCAGCGCCACTATCTGCTGCTCCTTCTCTTGCACACACGCCTGCAGCGCCAACACCTGCTGCTCCATCTCCTCCCTCTCCCTCACCCTCACCTCCAGAACTTCAACCGCTCTCAACACCTCCGTTTTCTCCTTCTGCAGCCGTTCAACTTCCTCAACCCTCACAGCAATCTCCCTCTCACTCCTCTGCACCGCCTCTTTCTCACGCACAACAGCCATGTCTCTCTCCCTCACCCTCACCTCCAGCTCTTCAGCCGCTCTCAACACCTCCGTTTTCTCTTTCTGCAGCCGTTCAACTTCCTCAACCCTCGCAGCAAGCTCCCTCGCACTCCTCTGCACCGCCTCTTTTTCACTCGCTGCAATCGTGATCCTAGCCTCCTCCCAGTCTGCCCTCTCTCTCTGCAGCGCCACTATCTGCTGCTCCTTCTCTTGCACACACGCCTGCAGCGCCAACACCTGCTGCTCCTTCTCCTCCATCCGTGCTTGTAACGCGGATACCTTCTGCTCTTTCTCTTCCACTCCAGCTTGTAACGCAGACACCTGCTTCTCCCTCTCCTCAAATCCTGCTTGCAACGCGGATATCTGCTTCTCCCTCTCTTCCACTCCTGCTTGTAACGCGGATATCTGCTTCTCCCTCTCTTCCACTCCTGCTTGTAACGCGGATATCTGCTTCTCCCTCTCTTCCACTCCTGCTTGTAACGCGGATATCTGCTTCTCCCTCTCTTCCACTCCTGCTTGTAACGCAGATATCTGCTTCTCCCTCTCTTCCACTCCTGCTTGTAACGCGGATATCTGCTTCTCCCTCTCTCCCACTCCTGCTTGTAACGCGGATATCTGCTTCTCCCTCTCTTCCACTCCTGCTTGTAACGCAGATATCTGCTTCTCCCTCTCTTCCACTCCTGCTTGTAACGCGGATATCTGCTTCTCCCTCTCTTCCACTCCTGCTTGTAACGCGGATATCTGCTTCTCCCTCTCTTCCACTCCTGCTTGTAACGCGGATATCTGCTTCTCCCTCTCTTCCACTCCTGCTTGTAACGCGGATATCTGCTTCTCCCTCTCTTCTACTCCTGCTTGTAATGCGGCAACTTGTTTCACTCCCTCCTCTACTTTCTCCTGCAGCAATTTCAGCTGCTGCTCTTTCTCCCCTAACCCTGCTTCTAACGAGGATACCTGCTCCTCCTTCTCATCCACACCAGCCTGTAACACTCCCATTTCCCTCACCCTTCCTTCCAACTCAGCTTCTAACGAGGATACCTGCTCCTCCTTCTCATCCACACTAGCCTGCAACACTCCCATTTCCCTCACCCTTCCTTCCAACTCAGCTTCTAACGAGGATACCTGCTCCTCCTTCTCATCCACACTAGCCTGCAACACTCCCATTTCCCTCACCCTTCCTTCCAACTCAGCTTCTAACGAGGATACCTGCTCCTCCTTCTCATCGGCACTCGCCTGGAGCACCCCCATTTTCCTCACCCCCTCTTCCAGTTCAGCTTGTAACGAGGATATTTGACCTTCCTTCTCCTGCACACTCGCCTGCAGCCCGTTCACTTCCCTCACCCTCTCTTCCACCTCTGCTTGTAGCGCGGATACCTGCCCCTCCTTCTCAACTGCCCTCGCCTGCAGCCCGTTCACTTCCCTCACCCGCTCTTCCAACTCAGTCTGTAACGAGGATACCTGCTCCTCCTTCCCTTGCAAACTTTCCTGCAACACCCCCATTTGCTTAACCCTCTCTTCTAGGTGAGCTTGTAACGAGGACACCTGCTCCTCCTTCTCCTGCACACTCGCCTGTAACACTCCCAATCGCTTCAACCCGTCTTCCAACTCAGCTTGTAACGAGGATATCTCCACCTCCTTCTCCTGCACACTCGCCTGCAGCCCGTTCACTTCCCTCACCCTCTCTTCCACCTCTGCTTGTAGCGCGGATACCTGCCCCTCCTTCTCAACTGCCCTCGCCTGCAGCCCGTTCACTTCCCTCACCTTCTCCTCCAACTCCGACTGTAACGAGGATACCTGCTCCTCCTTCTCCTGCACACTCGCCTGCAGCCCACTCACTTGCCTCACCTTCTCCAATAACTCAGCTTGTAACGAGGATACCTGTTCCTCCTTCTCATGCACACTCGCCTCTAGTGCCCCCATTTGCCTCACCTTCTCGTCCAACTCAGCTTCTAACGAGGATACTTTCTCCTCTTTCTCCTGCACACTCGCCTGCAGCCCACTCACTTGCCTCAACCCCTCTTCCAGGTCAGCCTGTAACGAGGATATTTGCTTCTCCTTCTCCTGCAAACTCGCCTGCAGCACCTCCATTTGCTTCACCCTCTCTTCCATCTCTGCTTGTAACGAGGATAATTCTCCTTCTTTCTCCTGCACACTACCCTGCAGCCCAATCACCTGCCTCACCCTCTCCTCCAACTCAGCTTCTAACGAGGATACCTGCCCCTCCTTCTCATCCACCCTCGCCTGGAGCCCACTCACTTCCCTCACCCTCTCTTCCACGTCTGCTTGTAGCGCGGATATTTGTCCTTCTTTCTCCTGCACACTCGCCTGTAGCCCACTCACGTCCCTCACCCTCTTTGCCACCTCGCCCTGCAAGGCATACACCTGCCTGCCCTTCCCTTCCACCGCCGACTCCAGCACCAGAATCTTGGCATCCCGCACCAACACCATAGCCTCTTTCTCCCGCACAAGACCCTCTTTTTCCCGCACTAACACCTCTTGCTCCTCCAACCGTGACTGCATAACCTGCATCTCTTCTCTCTCCCTTCGAATCTCCTCAAGAGACTCCTTCAGCTGCTGCCTTCCCTCCTCCAGTTGCCGCTTCCCCTCCTCCACCTGTGCTTCCAGCGCTGTCACCTGCTCCCTCCCCTTTCGAACCTCCGCTCGAGCCTCCTCCAATTGCTGCCCCTTTTCTTCCAACTGCCCCCTCCCCACCTTTACCTGTGCCTGTAGCACTGCTACCTGGCCCCTCGCCTTTCGAGCCTCCTCAACACTCTCCTCCAACTGCTGCCTCCCCTCCTCCACCTGCGTTCTCCCCACCTCCACCTGTGCTTCCAGCGCTGCAACCTGCTCCCTCGCCTCTCTCAGCGCCTCACCAGCCTTCTCTTGCATCACTGCACCTTCCTCTCTCAACACCTCCATATCTCCCTTCAACACTTTGATCTCCTGCTGCATGCTGCTCACTTCCCCAGTCAAGATCAGAGCTTTCTTCTCTTTCTCCTCCAGACTCTTTTCCATTGCCCTCAACTCGCCCTCCTTCAATTCCAGATCTGCCTGAACACCCTTCCTCTCATCCTCCATTGCCCTCAGCTCACCCTCCTTTTGTTCCAACGCTGCCTGCAAGCCTTTTCTCTCCTCCTCTACAGCCCTCAACTCGCCCTCCTTCAATTCCAATGCTGCCTGAACACCCTTCCTCTCATCCTCCATTGCCCTCAACGCACCCTCCTTTCGTTCTAATTCTGTCTGCAAGACACTCCTCTCCTCCTCAACTGCCCTCAACTCCCCCTCCTTCAATTCCAGATCTGCCTGAACACCCTTCCTCTCATCCTCCATTGCCCTCAGCTCTTCCTCCTTTTGTTCTAATGCTGCCTGCAAGCCTTTCTTCTCCTCCTCAACAGCCCTCAACTCACCCTCCCTCTCCCCCAGTGCCGTTCGCAGCTCCACTATCATCCCTGCACTCTCCCCATTTGACTCCTCCAAAATCCTTTTCAACCGCTCCACCTCTCCTTCCAACCGCTCCACCTCTCCTTTCAACCGCTCCAAATCATCCGTCAACCGCTTCACAGCCACGTCCTTTTCCTCCATTCCTCGCACCAGCCTCGCCACCTCGCCTTCCTTCCCCTTCGCTTCGCCCCTCAAATCCACCATCACCGCTTCCAACTCCTCCAACTTCCCCTTCAGCTCCTCCAAATCCCCCTCCTTTTCTTTCAACTCCCTTATCAGACTCGCCACCTCTCTTTCTTTCTCCTTCACTTCATTCTGCAATCCCTTCAGAATCTCCTCCTTCGCCGTCAACTCTCCCTTCAGACCCACCACCACCCCTTCCAACTCCTTCAAAGCCTCTTCCTTCTCCTTCAACTCTCTCCTCACACCCACCACCACCCCTTCCAACTCCTTCAAAGATTCTTCCTTCTCCGTCGACTCTCCCCTCAACCCCACCACCGCCCCTTCTTTCTCTTCCACCTCCCTCCTCCATCCCACCAACACCTCCTCCCCTATCTCCCTCTCCTTCTCCACCACCCACACTCTCTCCCTCGCCTCCTCCCTCTCTCGCTTCACCCTCTCAACCTCCTCCCTCCCTCGCTCCACCTCCTCCCTTCCGTCCTCCACCTGCTTCTCCAACTCAATCACTCTCGCCTGCAAAGACTCCGCCTTCTCCTTCAGTTCTGCTACCGCCGTCTGTGAAGCAACCTCCTTCCCTTCCAACTCCACCACTCTCGCCTGCAAAACAGCCCCTTTTCCTTCCAATTCTGCTACCCTCGCCTGCAAAGCAACCTCCTCCTTCTCCAACTCACCCACTCTCGCCTGCAAGACGCCCTCCTTCTCCTTCCACTCTGCTTCCACCCTCAACCGCGCCTCCTCCATCATGCCTATCGACTCTTGCAACTCGCAAACCCTCTCCTCCAGCTGCCCCACCACCTCCTCCTCCTCTTCTTGCAGGGACTGCACCTTCTCGTGCAGCTCACAAACTCTCGTCTCCAGCTCACACACTCTCTCTTTCCTCACCTCCAGTTCAAATTTCGTATTTCCCAGCTGGTACACCACCTCCTTCCTCTCCTCTTGCGCAGACTGCACCCTCCCCTCCAGCTCACAAACTCTTGTCTCCAGCTCACACACTCTCTCTTTCCTCGCCTCCAGCTCAAATTTTGAATTTCCCAGCTGCCCCACCACCTCCTTCCTCTCCTCTTGCGCAGACTGCACCCTCCCCTCCAGCTCACAAACTGTCTTTTCCAGCTGGGATACCATCTCTTCCTTCGCTTGCACCTCGCGTGCCCTCTCCTCCAGCTGCCCCATCACCTCCTTCCTCTCCTCTTCCAGGGAATGCACCTTCTTGTGCAGCTCAGAAGCACTCATCTCCAGCTCGCACACTCTCTCTTTCCTCGCCTCCAGTTCAAATTTCGTATTTCCCAGCTGGTACACCACCTCCTTCCTCTCCTCTTGCAACGACCGCACCTTCTCCTCCAGCTCAGAAACTGTCTGTTCCAGCTCACAAACTCTCTCTTTCTTCTCCACCTCCACTTCACGTACCGCCTTCTCCAGCTGCCCCACCACCTCCTTCCTCTCCTCTAGCACACACTGCACCTTCTCCTCTAGCTCAGCAACTGACTTTTCCAACTGGCAGACCCTCTCTTTCTCCTCCATCAGTTCACGAACCGTCTTCTGCAGCTCAACTACTGTCCCGTCCCTTTCCCCTTCCACCCGCACCACAGTGTCTTGAAGCGACTGCGCCCGCTCTTCCAGTCCCCGCACTGTCCTCTCCAGCTGCCCCACCATTTCCTTCTTCTTCTCCAGCTCGCGTGCCCTCTCCTCTAGCTGACCTACCGTCTCCGTCCTCTCCTTTTCCACCTGCACGACTCTGTCTTGAAGCAAGTGCACCCTCTCCTCTAGCATCTGCCGCTTCTCCTTCTCCTCCCTCACCTCTGCCAGGCTTGCTTGCAACCTTCCCTCCCTCTCTGCCTTCTCCCTCTCCCACTCCTCCCTCTCCCTCTTCACACCTTCCAGTTCTACCTTCAATCGCTCTGATTCCTCTTTCACTTCCTCCTCCTCCTTCCGCATCACCTCAATCTGCCTCTCCAATTCCTCCTTCTCGCCCTTCGCACCTTCCAATGCTCCTTTCAACCGTTCCAGTTCCCCATTCAACTCCTCCTTCTCCCTCCGCAATCCATCAATCTGCCTCTCCAGTCCCTCTTTCTCCCTCTCCCATCCCTCCCTCTCTCCCTTCAATCCTTCCATTTCCCTCTCCATCTCCTCCCTCTCCCTCTCCTTCCTCTCCACCTCACTCTCCCTCTCCATCACCAACCCCTCAAGCTCCCCGATCCTCCTCTCCCTCACACCCAACACCTCTTCCATCTCCCTCTCTCTCTTCTCCCTCATCCCAACCTCCTCCTCCAATTCCCTCACCCTCCCTTCCCTCTTCCTCCCCTTCCTCTCAACCTCCTCCCTCTCCCCCTCCTTCGCCTCAACCTCCCCTCTCAACGCACTCACCTGCACAGACAACTCCTCCATCTCCCCTTCCACCTCCCTCACTCTCACCTCAAGCCTCCCCACCTCCTCCTCTCTCTCCCTCACTCGCTCTTCCCCGTCCCTCACTTGCTCTTCCAGCTGACCCATCCTCTCCGTTTCAGCCGCCTTGGCTGCGATCTCTGCTCGTTTCGCAGCTAATCCAGCCTGCAACACTGCAACCATGTCCCCAAGCTCTCTCACTTCCTCCTCTAACCCCTTCACCGTCTCCTCTTTCTCTCCTCGCTGCTTCTCTAGCTCACCAGCCTTCTCTCTAAGCTCAATAACTACTGCTTCAAGACTTTGAATCGCCTCTTCCTTCGCTTTCATCTCTACCTCTCGTTCTGCCGCCTCTGCAGCACGCCTCGCCTCCTCTTCCTCCCTCACCTTCCTCTCCTCCTCTCTCTCCCTCTCCTTCGCATCATACTCCTCCCTTCTCTCTGCTTCCATCCTCCTCCTTTCCTTCTCAAACTCAACCCTACCTTCCTCAATCCTCCCCTCGAGCTCTCTGACCCTCGCTTCCAACTCACAAGCACGTAACTCCTTGTAGCGGATCTCTTCTTTTATCGAGGATATCCTCTCCTCTCGCTCCGCCAAAGCGGCTTCCAGCACCCCCACCTTCCCAGTCTCCTGAGTCAACGCAGTCAACAGAGCCACCTCACGCTGCTTCAGCCTCTCTACCTCCTCCTCCGCATCCCCTCTTTTCCACCTCTCCTCCTCCACCTCCTTCTGTACCTCCTCCTTAGCTCTCTTCCACTCCTCCCCCTCTCTCACCCTCCCCTCCTCCACCCCTCCTCTCCTCCTCAATCCTCTTTACACTCTCCCTCACTCCCACCAACTCTGCTTCCAACTCCCTCACTCTCTCCCTCACTTCCTCTCTCTCCTCTTCCGCCTTCCTCCTCCCTTCCTCCTCCCCACCAAGCCTCTCCTTCAACCCTCTCACTTCAACCTCCACCTCCCTCCTCCTCCCCTCCTCCTTTTCCACCCTCTCCCTCATCTCCCTCTCCACCCGCACTCTCTCCTCCTCTCTCCCCACCCGTTCCCTCTCCCTCTCCTCCACCCACTCTCGCCTCTCCCTCTCCATCTGCTCAACCGCACCCTTCCGCGCCGCTTTCAACCCCTCGATCTGCTCTTCCAATTCCGCCAGCTGCTTTTCATGCATCGCCTCAGTACCACTCCGCGCCTCTTTCAACCCCTCTATCTGCTCTTCCAGTGCCGCCAGCTGGTGCTCCAGGAGCGCGCGCTGCTGCCTCTCCGCGTGCAGCCACTCCCTCACCTGCTCCGCCTCTCGCTGCAACTCCTCCTCCCGCCTCCTCACAGCCTCCTGCACTAGCAGCAGGTTGCTCAAACCACTAGTGCCATTAGCCGCACCTCCTTCCTCACTACCTTCCTCTCTCTCCCTAATAGCGGATGCCTCCTCTCCTTCCACTCCCTCCTTTCTCCTCTCACCCTCCGCCATCTCCTTCTCCGCTTCCTCCCCCTCCTCCTCCTTCACCTTCCCTTCCTCCCGCTTCTGCACCTCCTTCACAACCTCCTCCTCTTCCCTCCTCCCCTTCTCAATCTCCCTCCTCTCCTCCACAACCTCCCTCCTCGCCTCCTCTAACACACCCACCACAGCCTCATTCCCCCCCCTCAACTCCTCAAGTTCCTTCACCAGAACACTAATCTCTCCCCTCAGCGCCCTCCCCTTCTCCCTCACTCTCTCCTCCCTCCTCTCCAGCAACCCCCGCGCCGTCTGCAGCTCCAATCTCAGCCGTCGGATCGTCCCCTTCGCGTCCGCTCTCATCTTCATCGCACGCCCATGCACGCGCTTCAGAAGCTCCACTTTCCGCGAAACTTCAGCCCTCAGCTTCTCCAGTTCCCCGTCTTTCTCCTTCACCACTCCCCTCAACTCCTCCACATCTCTCTCCACCGAGCAAATCTCCCTCAAAAGCTGATCCTCCCACTGGTTTTCCGCCTTAACCTGCAAAGCCAGCTCCGAAACTCCCACCTGCCGCTGAAACTCCCTCAAGGACCGCTCTGCCTCTTCCCGCCGCGCCTCTGCTTCTTCTCGTTTCCTGGAAGCTTCCGCTCGTCGCGCTCGCTCGCGTGCCAGCATGCAGGACTGGTGGAGGAGGAGGTCCTCCATGTAGCCTACCACGTCAGCGCTCGCCACGTCGCCGCTCGCCACGTCACCAGCGGCCACGTCAGCAGTGGACACGTCAGCAGCGGGAGTGGCACGACCAGCGGCATGAGATGCAGCAGTAGCAGCAGCACCTGCATCACCAGCAGCAGCACTCGCGGGCCTTTCCGCCCCATCCAATTCCTTACACTTCCCACCACTTCCTCCACCTCTTCCTCCTCCACCTCCGACGCTTTCCCCCTTCCGAGCCTCCATCCATTGCCAGAGCTTAGCCTCGGCAAGGCGCATGCCGGACCTAAGGTCCTCCACCTCCTCCTCCACCTCCCTCCTCCTGCGCACCTCCTCCCCCACACTCCTCTCCATCTCCTCCTTCTCGCCCTCCAGTCGCCTCCTCTCCCCTTCTAGCTCCAATATCCGGGCCTCAAAAACCCGCCTCTCTTCGCCTCTCACCCTCACCAGCTCTTCTCCGCTTCTATCAACCTTCTGCTTAGCTAATGCCGGACTGGCATGGGCTCCCTCTCCCATGCAACGCCCCTTGGTGCCATCCTCGTTTTCCTCCTCGCTCCCCGCTCTGCCCTTCTCAGCCGCTGCTACAGCCGAGCTCTCGCCAGGAGAGGCTACAGCCCGGGGTGTCAGGAAGTCCAGGTTCACGACGACATGGCGTCCCTCTGGTACCTTCCCGTACACATCCGCAGGCGCTGCTGCCACAACCGACGGTTTCTCAAGCGCTGTTACAGCCAGGGATTCTTCTGCAGGCGCAGCTACAACCGAGAATTCCACTGGTGCTGCTACAACCGAGCGATCCTCACAAGGCGAGTCCATCGAACGGTTCGGATCAACAACAAGGCAACCCGACACAGCTCCGCTACTGGCTGTCTGTCAGTCCTCCCGTTTCACCCCACTGGGAGCCCCAGGAGCAGCGAGACGGGAAGTAGCGGCAGTGAATGAACTCCCGACAGAGAGTCGACGCCACGAGGCGAGGTGAGGGACGGGCCGAAGGGCGGGCAGTCTGTAGCGACACGGCAGGACGCGGGGAGTGGCAACGCAGAATGGAATGGACACCTCACGAGGTGACTTTTGAGTCGACTCAAAAGTCACCTCGGCGGGTAGTCTGTAGCGACACGGCAGGACGCGGGGAGTGGCAACGCAGAATGGAATGGACACCTCACGAGGTGACTTTTGAGTCGACTCAAAAGTCACCTCGGCGGGTAGTCTGTAGCGACACGGCAGGACGCGGGGAGTGGCAACGCAGAATGGAATGGACACCTCACGAGGTGACTTTTGAGTCGACTCAAAAGTCACCTCGGCGGGTAGTCTGTAGCGACACGGCAGGACGCGGGGAGTGGCAACGCAGAATGGAATGGACACCTCACGAGGTGACTTTTGAGTCGACTCAAAAGTCACCTCGGCGGGTAGTCTGTAGCGACACGGCAGGACGCGGGGAGTGGCAACGCAGAATGGAATGGACACCTCACGAGGTGACTTTTGAGTCGACTCAAAAGTCACCTCGGCGGGTAGTCTGTAGCGACACGGCAGGACGCGGGGAGTGGCAACGCAGAATGGAATGGACACCTCACGAGGTGACTTTTGAGTCGACTCAAAAGTCACCTCGGCGGGTAGTCTGTAGCGATGGCAGGACGCGGGGAGTGGCAACACTGAATGGAATGGACACCTCACGGAGAGTCGCTACTAGGCTGATATTCGCCCGGCCTTGGTCTGTAACTTAGCGGGGGATCTGTACGGCGGACGGCCTGTAACTTAGGCGGACGGTCTACAACTTATTTCTGCGGCTCCTCAGGGATAGGCTGGTCTATCCACCACACTAGGAGGGCTTGTAGGCTCTGATTCGCCTCCACGGTTTCTGAAGCGCGTCAGAAGAAGATTTATAAGTCCAAGCCAGCTGCTAGAACAGTGCAAGCGGGGGCTAGACGTATATAAGCCCTGACCTGCTTCGGCGCGGGCGTTTCTTCAAACGCATCAAAGAGAATCGTGGGGGCTAAACCAGCTGCCAGCACACTGAGAGTAATGGCCGGTAGTGAGCCCTGATTCGCTCAGGCGAGCGCGGGATGGAAGGCGTGAATCGCTTACGCGAACGAGGACAGACAGGCCTTTGTGTATAGATAACTTAGAAGGGTCTGACAATGGTTCTGACAGGCTTCGGACGACAGCTACTGTTGAGGGCGATGTCCCAGGATTCAGAGCAAGAAAGCGGGTCGTTTGCAGAGAGAAGGCGTCGGACGGATTGGCGCTACTAGGTGACTTTAGAGTCGACTCATCGTCAGTGACGGCAGCTGCGGTGCGGAAGCAGCAGCAGTGGCCGAGATTCCGCGCCCAAGCTCCGCCCGCCCGCCCCGCCGCCACTTGCTGGTAGAGGGGGAAACGGGGAACGGGGGGAAAGCAGAAAAGGCGGATCTGAAACCAACGGCTATCCAATTGAGGAGTTTCCGCGCTCGAGCTCCGCCCGCTCCGCCTGCTCCGCCACCCCTGCCTGGTAGAGGGGGAATGGGGGCGTTTCCGCACACAAGCAACGGGAGAAACGGGAGAGGCAGGGAGAAGGTATTGATGCTACTGCTTCAAATTAGAAAGTACCGCTCTCGACCATTGTCCGCTCCGCGGCGACTGGCAAATCAGGCAGAGGGTGTAACGGGAGGGTAAGGGGAGGAGAAAGAAAGGAGACTTGGCCTTATCCTGAGGACATGAGGCTAACTTCCCTACGGCAATGGCTGAGGTGACTTTTGAGTCGACTCAAAAGTCACCTCGTTATGACTTTTGAGTAGACTCAAAAGAAAGAAAGAAGACTTGGCCTTACCCTGAGGACGTGAGGCTAACTTCCTTTGGCAACGGCTGAAAAACATTCTGGAAACGAGGGAATCCGGAATAAGAGCGAGAGAGGTGAGAGGAGGGAATGAGATGAGGGAACAATGGGGGAGATGATCTGACAAACGACGCAGTGGCGAACGATGGCAGGAAGAGAAGGGAGCGGAGGGGAGATTAGAGGACGGAGTGACGAGAGGAATGGGCCGATGGGGCCATGGGAAGATGATCTGACGACAACACCGTGGCGAACGATGGCGGGAAGAGATAAGGGAGCGAAAGACCGGAGAAGCTGGAGAAAGATAGGAAAAGCGGGAGCAAAGATGGGAGAAGCGCGAGAAAGACGGGAGAAGCGCGAGAAAGACGGGAGAAGCGCGAGAAAGTCGGGAGAAGCGCGAGAAAGACGGGAGAAGCGCGAGAAAGACGGGAGAAAGATCGGGTTATGCCGATGGAAGCTGGGATGCCCGACAGGTGGCACCTTCTAATATCCAGGATTCTCGCCGGTGTTTATTCTGGCATCTTGACCGTCAACGACATGTTCGCCGCCCTAGATCGACGGCAACCAAGGCGCTTGACCAGAAGCCGGCCTTCTGACCCAATGGCTGGCGGACACGAGGCACGTGGCACAAACACATTGAGAAAAGGAGGACTTCCCCGCGTAGGCTGGTGATTTGGTCTGGACTCTGAATCTAGAAAACTGCTCGGGACTTGACTGGGATTACACGCGAGATAAGAGACGGCGAGACGGGGAGATGGAGATATGGGAATCTATGTACGTGCGGATCAGTCTAATCTCTCTCTGAATGTGTGCCTGCGACAACCTACTGTGGCGGGAGGTACGCTACGGAGCCATGGCTGGAACTTCCCGCTCGGCACTATACGCCTATCCCCCACAGCATTTGGTGCAACAGCACACAAATGTTTGCTGTGTCCATGGCATAGGATGGGACGGTTGCAAAGAAGGAATCACGAGTCTCGCCCTCTCGGCAATATCGAGATGAACACCAGCCACATACACTAGGGGCGGGGGGGGGGGGTCTTCGGGAGGAAACCAGTGGTGGTGAGGAAGCACTCGGCTTGGCAAAACCGAGGTCATTGGGAATGGGGATGGGGCTGGGGATGGCGATAGGGATGGCGATGGGGATGGCAATGGTGATGGGGATGGGGATGGCAACTGGAGTGTTGGCGATGGCGAAGGCGATGGAATGGCGATGGCGATGGCGATGGCGATGGCGATGGCGATGGCGATGGCGATGGAGATGGCGATGGCGATGGAGATGGATTGAAGGCATGGTGCAGTTAGGACGCGGCACCTCTAAGGACATTGCCAGGATCGAGGGGGATCGGGGCCTCACACCGGTTTAGGCACATCGATCGGCACACCGATGTGTCCACACTGCAAGATTGCAATCGCCTGGACACACCGAGCCACAGGTGACAGGATCGAAAATACCTGGGGCAAAATTGCCCGATCTCCACAATTTCACGATCGATGTGTGGGCGCTGGCACATCGATCGTGCGAGCCAGAGGTGCCAGCATTTTGGGCACCAATTTACTGTACACTTGCGAGTTAAGGCGAAAACAGATACCAGCGTGTTGGCGAATTCGCGATTTTACTGTAAAAGCCAGGATCGATCCCCACCCAGGATCGATCGTGGCTTCCTCCTTAGAGGTGCCGCGTCCTTATGGCATACGTAACTGTAAACCAAACAATCCATGATCAATGACCTATGTCCAATGACCTTGGACCTTGACTCGCGAAAATCTTCACCTCGGACCGAAGTCCTCCGGTCATCCAATCACACGGATGGGGAGACGCGAGTGCAGCGACGACAACGCAGGAAGGCACAGCGGTATTGGTCAAATAATTTGGCCGGCGCCTCAGAAATCCGTGAGCTGCTGCCCCGAATGTCTTGACTTTTCGTGGTAGCAAACTCGGTATATGATACAAATTCATATCATGTTCATCGTGTAACGTCACACAGGTCTCTAGGTCACGGATTTTGATTATAGGTATTACAATCATCAAAGAGGACCCAAACTCACTATATCGTAGCCCCATGAGGAGTTGCATACTTGCTCGCAAGTAGGTAGACACAGTAAACACTTATTGCACGGCAAAACCGGATATAGCAACTTTGCGTCAAGGGACACAACACTATCACCGTGCAAAAAAAAAAAAACCGACACAATTGCAGCCCTAGTGACAGCATCTCATGCCTGCCAATAAAATTCCGGAAGAAAAATGAGACCTGTACAAGACACTACCACGCAGTGGCTCTAAAGCTCAAAGAAATGCACACCAAGATGTGCACTGACCAGCCTGATTGTTCACCGCTCCCAACTCCCCACCACCACACTCCACATTCCCGCCGGCACCACCAGCATTTGAAATCGCCTGGTGCAGAATCGTGCTGGCAGTGTCAGGTGAAATCCACAGAGGCAGAGTGGTTGGCCACCGCTCCCCAAAAAAAACACACCGGGATGTACACTAGCCAGCCTGATTGTTCACCGCTCCCAACTCCCCACCACCACGCTCCACATTTCCCACACCACCAGCATCTGAAATAGCTTGATGCAGAATGGTGGTTGCAGTGTCAGGTGACATCCACAGAGGCAGTGGTCCTTGCTGCTCCGACAGACGTCTATCAGCCACAGTGCCCATCCGCCCCCCATTTTTGCTGCCCTGTGCGCCCCTGTATCCTCCAGCACCAGGACCATCACCACCACCACCACCGCCAAACCTGCTGCCACCACTGACAATGCCGCCACCATCACCACTATTCCCGCCGCCACCACCACCCGCATCATCCCCACCAGGCGCTTCCCCCCTGCACTCTGCTTCCACAGCTGCAGCTGCAGCAATCAGTGCATGCGTCCCTTGGGCCAGACACCCCCCTGCTGCTGCTGCTGCTGCTGCTGCTGCTGCTGCTGCTGCTGCTGCTGCTGCTGCTGCTGCTGCTGCTGCTGCTGCTGCTGCTGCTGCTGCTGCTGCTGCTGCTGCTGCTGCTGCTGCTGCTGCTGCTGCTGCTGCTGCTGCTGCTGCTGCTGCTGCTGCTGCTGCTGCTGCTGCTGCTGCTGCTGCTGCTGCTGCTGCTGCTGCTGCTGCTGCTGCTGCTGCTGCTGCTGCTGCTGCTGCTGCTGCTGCTGCTGCTGCTGCTGCTGCTGCTGCTGCTGCTGCTGCTGCTGCTGCTGCTGCTGCTGCTGCTGCTGCTGCTGCTGCTGCTGATGTTGTTGCTGCTGCTGCTGCTGCTGATGTTGTTGCTGCTGCTGCTGCTGCACAGGCACTGCAGAATGACCAGCCTGCTGGGTCTGAGCCGCCTCGAAGCAGCTCGATTCCGCCACACTGGACGGCCGCCCGCCCATGGGCGGCGGCGGGCTCATCATTGCAGCATGGCTGTTGGGCGGCGGCGGTGAGGTCAGCATTGCCAGATGGCTGCTGGACGGTGGAGACAGCATGAGGGACTGCCCAAGCAGCGACGGGGACAAGATCGTGCTGCTGGAAGGCTTCTGCGAGTTGTCAAACGACTGGCCGAGCAGAGATGGGGATAGAGAAGTGGCGTTGGAGGGGTTGTGGGGGAGGAGAGCGTCGTCTGAAAAGGACGGAGGGTGGTCTGAGTCATCGTCTGCTTGAAGCAGGGCTGACATTTCACCCATCATTGGCTGAGAGGCCGACATCTCGGCCATCATTGGCTGAGAGGCCGACATCTCGGCCATCATTGGCTGAGAGGCCGACATGTCGCCCATCATTGGTTGAGACACGGATGGTTCACCCATCATGCGCTTCTCACCCCCCTCGCCCCACCAGCTCTTGTTGTCCCTGCCTGCTCCTGCTTCCTCCGCCTGTGCCTCCGCAGTGCTGGCATGGTGTGGCTCAAACTTGGCTTCCACAGGCGATCCATCTGGAGGAAGAGGACAGAGGAACCAAAAGAAAAGAAAAACAAGGATGCTGGATTGGCTCGTCATCGACACCTGCTCCTGCTTCCTCCTGCTCCAGCACAAGAGAGACATAATTGGATAACAATTCAAAAGAAAAGCACAAGCGCAGGAGGTGGTGATCTTCAAGACGTGCAAAAAAGTGCGGGAGAAAGGTGCAGCGCTGCACTGACCACACTTCTGGTGCTTTGAGTCGACTGAAAACACGAAATAAAAGAGCAGCAGGAGGTGACTTTCTTGACATGAAAAGAATGAGCAGGAGGAGGTGCAGTGCAGCACTGACCACACTTCTGGAGAGAACGGTACTGCAGGCGGACACTTTCACCTGAGTCCTGCACTCGCACGAGGTACCTGCGACAGGGACACACAGCAAGAGAGACACGCTGTCAATATTTGAGTTGACTCAAAGAACGGTACTGCAGGCAGACGCCTTCATCCGAGTCCTCAACTCGCACGAGGTACCAACGGCACAACGAGACAGAGAGACACGCTGTCAGCTGATGCAATACACAAGCAGCACAGACATGGAAGTGAAAACAAATTTTGAGGCGCCTCGGAAATAAGGCAGACGCTGACCAACACTCAGTATGGTGGCGTGGCAAGCAAACCATACAGGCGGCACAAGAAGAGGAACAAGAAGCAGCAGCACCCACCAGCCATTCAGGCACTGAGAAGTGATCACTGCCTCTTTGCCAAAGAACTTCTCAGGCGTCCGCTTATTCCCCTGCACGGCACGACAAACCATGGAGAGGAGAGCCATCAGCAAGGGGTGTGCAGTCCACATCAGGTGAAAACATAAAAAAAAATCGAGAAACAACAATCGAGAAACGTTACTGAGTCTTACCTTTATCAGGACTTTTTCGTTCACGGAGAACGGGAATTGCACGCCTTTCAGGCGGCCACCACCTTCAGCATCAGGAGACCCGAGCAGGCCTGAGTCCTCAGGCTGCTCAAACACACATAGAACACAGCACGACATGGGACAGCGCCGTGTCAACAACGCTCCAATCCCAAAAACACGAACCACTGCTACAGAAAAAAAGCATCGCTACAAGCATGAGAACAAAGCGCAGGGAGAGAATTATGCCGTTCTGACGAGAGGAACAAGAAATGATGGCAGAGGAGTTTTTTGAGGCGCCTCAAAAGTGACTTTTGAGACGACTCAAAAGTCACCTCCTGACGAAAGGAAAAAAGAAATGAGGGCAGAGGAGTTTTTTGAGGCGCCTCAAACGCGACTTTTGAGTCGACTCAAAAGTCACTCCTGACGAAAGGAAAAAATAAACGAGGGCAGAGGAGTTTTTTGAGGCGCCTCAAAAGTGACTTTTGAGTCGACTCAAAAGTCACCTCCTGACGAAAGGAAAAAAGAAATGAGGGCAGAGGAGTTTTTTAAGGCGCCTCAAAAGTGACTTTTGAGTCGACTCAAAAGTCACCTCCTGACGAAAGGAAAAAAGAAATGAGGGCAGAGGAGTTTTTTTAAGGCGCCTCAAAAGTCTGACGAAAGGAAAAAGAAAAGAGGGCAGAGGAGAGAAGAGAGGGAGGTTAAGAGAGAGGAGAGGAGAGGAGAGGAGAGGAGAGGGGAGGAGAGGAGAGGAGAGGAGAGGCAAGGAGAGGGGAGGAGAGGAGAGGAGAGGAGAGGCAAGGAGAGCAGGCACAACACCTTGGGGCGGCGCTTGACTGGTTGAGGCAGGGAGCCCTCTGGCAAGAGCTTGCCCTCGCCAATGTGCTCCCTGTCTCGCTTCCTCTTGTGTGCCTTTGCCCCTGCCCCCGCCCCCGCCCCTGTGTGGTGCGGCAGGCCTTTTCCAAAACACGATGCCACGGATCTCACAGCTGCAAGCAGGTGCCACGGCACAGGAGATGAGGTTGGGGAATGGGAGAATGTGAGAGAATGTGAGACTATGTGAGAATCTGGGAAGAGCTTATCTTGCCCTCCCCAGGGTGATCCCTGTCATGCTTTCTCTTGTGCGCCTTTGCTCCTGGCCCCGGCCCGGTCCAAGTGTTGTGCGGCAGGCCTTTTCCAAAACACAACGCCACGGATCTCACAGCTGCAAGCAGGTGGCCGGGCACATGGAGTTAACTTTTGAGTCGACTCAAAAGTCAACTTTCCAAAACATGATGCCACGGACCTCACAGCTGCAAGCAGGTGTCCGGGCGCATGGTTTTGCAGGTGAGGTTGGAAAATGGGACTTGAGAAAACGAGACTAGCAGTGTGCGAGAGGAAAGAACGAGAGGAGGAGAGGAGACAAGGAGGGGAGAAAGAGAGAGGAAAGGAGGAGGAGCAGAGGAGACGGAGCAGGTGCCACGCCCAAAACACTTACCGAGGTTGGGAATGAGCGCCATGACGTCTACAGTAGCCTAGTTTTGACGCGCCCCAAAAATGGGCTATTACAATTGGGTTGGGAATACACTTACCGAAAACACTTGGGTACACAGCCTAAAACACTTACCGAGGTTGGGAATGAGCGCCATGACGTCTACAGGAGCCATGCAGTATGGGCACACCATCTGCACGGAGAGGGCGCGGGAGGAGTGAAAGGAGGGGCGGATGGAGGAGTGGCAGGCAATACACGCGTGGGTGGAGATATTGAACGGCCACTCGCGTATTGCCGTTCACGCGCGGATGGTGAACGGAACACCAAACCACGGCAAGGTGGCTTCAGCACGTATCTAAAGGTCAGGCAGAACACCATAACCTCCCACGGGAAGGTGGGTACAGCGCGGAAATGAATAGCCAACCATAAGCAACCACGGAAGGAAGACAAGCATGAGGGAAGGCGCTACATACCGAGTCCATGACTCTTTTTTGAGTGACTTTTGAGAATTCTCAAAAGTCACTCTAATATAACGCGCCTCAAAAACGACCTCAATGCACGCGGAAGGAAGTCAAGCATGAGGGAAGGCACTACATACCGAGTCCATGACTCTTGCGAGTGTTGCTCCGCCGAAGGAGTGCCCGCATTGAGCCACCATCGCATCCTCAAGCAACGACCCCCTGCAACACACACAACAGCGGTACATGACAGCAGCACACAACAGCAGCACACAACTCAGCACGTCATTCCAGCACTCTCCGCCCAAGGCATGGGAAGCAACACAACATCCCCACTGCACCACCATCGCATCCTCAAGCAACGATCCCCTGCAGCACACACAACAGCATGCAGTTCACTGCGCCATTCCCTCACTATCTGCATCACTCCAACCCTCCCTCTACCTCCCTACATCCCTCTCCTCACATCACCCTCTCCACTTCCCTACCTCCCTCTGCTCCTCCGCCTCTTCCCGAACTCATTCCACTCTTCCTCACCCCCCCCCCAACCCCCGTCCTCAATCCATAAAGCCGCTACTCCTGCGCTCATCCCTCCCTCCCACAAATTCTCTCCTGCTGCTTCCCTTCCTCGCGTCTCTCCCCCCCTCAACGTACGAAACGGGGTCCGAGACCATGGATGCAAGAGAAGACTTCTCCAGCTTGCATGAAACCGCCTGGTGACACACACGCACGGGCAATGTGAGCAAAAAAAAGGGGGGGGGGGGGGGGGGGGGGGGGGGGGAGGAAAGGGGAGGGGAAATCTGATTTGATGAATGGCAATAAGGAAGGATCCTATTGATCATACCCAGCATCCACACGACGTTTCGGGCGAAGTGCAACACTTGGAAACTCATGAGTTGCTGCCCAGCCATGATCGCCCATCCTCGCCCATCCGCGCGCATGATCGCCCATCCTCGCCCATGCTCGCCCATGCTCGCGCGAGGACGGCGCAGCAACCTATCTCCGGAACCAGTGACTCACCAGGCTGGATTCTCTGTCAATGCTTCCCGGGTCAGCGGAGGACGCGGAGAGAGAGTCCATGAAAGCCCCCGCGCACACACTCTCGCGCACGCCCGCAGGCACAGCGTGCCCCGCGTGCGCCAGCACGGCGCAGTCAATCACCGCGGATGGGCGAGGCATGAGGCGGAACGAGAGCGCGCACCTGCAGCAGGCGAGGGCACAGTAGACAGGGTTAGAAAGGCCGAATTGAAATCAGGAGAGTTTGTGGAAAAGGAGGGGGGGGGGGGGGGGGGGGGGGGGGGGGGGGGGGGGAGGAGGAGGGGAGGAGAGGGGGAAGCACGGCGCAATCGATCATGGCGGCCGTTTACGGCATAAGGCGGAACGAGAGCGCGCACCTGCAGCAGCCTGAGGTACAGCAGCCCAAGGCACCACAGCACAAGGGTCGGAAAAAGAAAAAGACTCGGACGGGAGCGTCAAGCAGAAGGAATGACATTCAACCATTAACGTTGAATGACAGTCAACCCATTTCACGACGTTGCTTCCGACGAAGCGAGCGGGAGCATTTAAAAAACAAAGATTTTTAACATAAACTTCAGCAAAAGTTACCGAGTGGTTCCCGAGGAGGCGGGCGGCAGCACGCGGTAGGTGGAGGCGGGGCAGAGCCCGGCCGTGGCGCGATGGAGGCAACGGCCGGCCAGAAGCAGCAGGCTTCCCGGCGGCACGCCCTGATCCGCCGGCGACCACACGCCCTCGGAATTGCAAACCTGCGCGACAAACGGCGAGTGTTACATGTTTACCGAAATCCCTCGAATTTCACACACCTGCCAGCGGCGTGGCTCGCAGCAATGAACATCCCCAGAATTTCTCAACTGTGCGTTGAACAGGGCTGGACAATCCGCTGTACCCCCCAGGTTTAATGGTGTATGCGGGTACCTGGAGGCCTGGAAAATCGGCTGTGACGAGCATGAGAAGGCCCTTTTCAATTTCAGTGGCTTCTGGTGTCACTCTGGCGGAGCCGTCTTGAGGAGATTGGCTGCGCTGGCACGATGCGGCGAGCACGGAGGAGGACACCTCGCCGATCGGCAACGGGCAGTCGTCGAGCAGACTCGAGAAGAAACTGCGAGGAAATGATAGGAGAAAAATGGCAATTCATAAATGTTCCGATGAAAAACACGCACGAAACAAAAACAAAAAAAAAAACAACAACAGAATCGTTGTTAACTGGTGGAACGGGCCAGGCGAAAGCATGAGAAACGCACTCGACGGCGAGAAGACGATACGACATTCTCGGAGCGGACTTTCACATGGCGACTTCTGAGTCGCCTCAACGACACAACCGTCAAAACGTCTCAGAAAACGTTTTGATGCGGGAATAGGAAGACGTACTCGCAGCGGACTTTCAGGTGGCGAGCGAGAGCTGACATGGCGGACCGCGAGACCTTCCCCAAGTACTTGAACGATTCCGCAAACCCCGGCGGGCATGAGTCGCTGATTGCTTCGTTCAACGACCTGCCGGCCTTGTAAAAGTACAGGTCCTTGGAAGGTGCCTGGAAGTATCCGCCGCCGTCATTCCACGCAGGCTGTTCGGGGAATGACGGCGACGATGACGACGACGGATCTGCGCGTCGGCGAAAGTAAAGCCGCGCGGATTCCAACGTTCTACACAACGACGCTGCATCGTGTCGCGCGGGTTCCAAAATCACTGCTCCGTTCTGTGCGAGCGAGAGATACAACGTCTCGGCAGCGCGGGTGAACGACGACGACGGCGGACCGTCTTCTAATAAAAGATCGTCTACGCATATCCTCGGAACGGCACGTGGCGTCGCGAATGCGGCGGTCTGAAATGTTTCAGTAGGCGGTGGTCCTACGGCATTAGCCTGAGCTCTAGCTTGCGAGTTTCGGCCATGAGAGCTACGTTTCCTTGCACTCTTGGGCTGGCATTGCTTGATCACCATTTGCTTGGCAGGAGGCGGTAATATGGCTAGAGGATCATCATGGACTGCGGACGAGGTTGGGGGATGTTGCTGAGTGACGGAAGCGATGGCGGAAGCCATGAGGGAGGATGGGGGAGGGGAGCAAACAAGGGATGGTGCTTCAGATCAATCATGAGATGATGGATGGCCTACAAAACGGAACAGATGCTGCTGCCGTGCTGCTTGACGAAACCCTAATGGATGAAAATGATGATGGAATGGATGATGATGAATGAATATGGATGTGGAAAAAGCGGGAAGAGACGGAAAAGCGGAGAAACGCGAAACAGAAGCGCACTGCAGCAGCGAAGTGAAGGAAACAGGCGACGCTGAAAACGAGGGCTTTCCACCAGAGCAACAGTTCAAGATGCCGCTTCTCCGTTTGCGAGGAGCTGTAACCAGCAGACTTACGTTTCGCGATACTGGCTCGGGACAGAACCGTCAGCCAAAAGCTGCACGCGGTGTCTGAGGGCGTGGGCCCAATCGGGTTTGATCGCGACTGATCTGATCGGGGCGGATCTGATCGGGTTGCTTGTGATCACATTGCCCGAGCCGCACGATCAGCAGAAATTTTCGTAGAGCATTCGCGTTGGCTGCACAGCAAGCGGTGACCAATTACCAGGCATTTTCTGCCCAATTTTAGCGAGAATTGCGAGCAGACGGAACCTCGCGAAAATTTTTGCATCCCTGTAATATCGCCAAACCCACTCCGCACGTCTTGTTCTTTGTGGAATCTTCCACCAATTCGTGAGGGGTTGACGAGACCTAGTAATACAGAGTAACATTTCGCAAGCGTCGCTATGGCCCCGATCAGTAGCGATCAATTGATCGTATGTGATCGAGGAAAATCGACTCTGATCGGGGTGGAAATCGGGTCTGATTGAGTTTGGGCGATCAGCTGATTGCGATCAGCTGATCGCCCCCGATTGCCTGAAAATGGCTTCCAGGGTTCCTGGAAATTATTGATTGCGGCTGATCGAGGCGATCAAACCCGATTGGGCCCACGCCCTGAAAGAGAGTTTTGGCTTCGAGAAACCTGTGGCGAAACCAAGGAGGTCTCGAGATCGCGGTTTTGTGGTGAAGGTCGCGATGACAAACGCGTGGACGACATGCACCAGGCCAAAACGGCAGCCCCTCACAAATTCTGATGGCTCATTCGCAATACAGACCTGTTGGAGATAACTGTCTGTAAAAGGCGCTCTAAGGGCGTGTAACATCGCCGAACCCAGAAATTCGGCCACCATCCGTCGGGCCACCATCCGTCGCTGATTAGCGAGAGTACCCATTGGAAACCCGAACCTCTAAGTACCCGAATGGCCGAAAATCCGGCCACAGGCAAAATTCGCATGTGTGCGGCGATGTTACACGCCCTAATCAGTACAGCGCATGGATAGAGACTTATCACTTGTAATGGCAGGTTGTAGATTAGTAAAAACCACACACAAGATAGAGCAAGCAGAAGCTCCAGCAGAAGCTCCAGCATTAAAGTCTCAATGACAGCTCACAAAAGCAGCTGCCAATCCAAGCAACCTGAACCAGATAAACCCCACACAAAGAGAACCCCAATCGGTTGGCACACACTGACTGCAACGTACCAAAAGACTGATAAAAAACAATGCACTGCAGGTCAGTCAATCAGTCAGTCAGTCGGTCAGTCTGTCAAGTCAGTCAGTCACCAAACTAGACTACAGATTAGACGAGATTAGATGGTCAGAAGCTGGCAATCTCCTGCAGTTAGCCACCACCATGACCTGAATTGTTAGCACCATCCGAGATTGCCTGATGGAGCAGCGACGTAGCTGTTATTGGTGACATCCAGAGTGGGAGAGGGCCAGATTGCTCTGATCTTTGCCTATTGGCCAAATCCGGGGTAGCAAAAACACCCTCCGGCCTGTTGCCCACAACCCCTTCCAAATTCTGCTCTTCACGAGAAGCAAGCAAGGGCTGGTTGGCACGAGGCAAAGGCTGGTTACCACCAGACACACGGTCTTCCCCAGACACCTCTCTTGATTCCTCTTCCATGGCTGCTGCTGCAGCAATCAGTGCTTGAGTCTGCTTGGCAAGGCTTGATCCATGAGCTCCCAGGTATGCATGGGAGTCACGCGGTGCTGCCATATCCGCAGCATTGCTCACAGCAAGATGGCTGGCTGTTGAAGAAAAGGGGGGTTGTTCAAGACGAGCAGCAGGTGCAGGCTCATGAGTACTGGGTTGTGGGGCAGATTCGTCCAGTAGTGCTAGCGAAATCGGTCGGCTAAATTTGTCCTCTTTCTCGTCTTCTTGCAACAGAGCCGACATTTCTGCTGTAGAGTCTGCTCCGTGCTTCCTTTCCATCTGCGCATCTGGACTGCTAGAGAGACAAGTGTCGCCAGTCTCCAGAGTTGTTCCATCTGTCCAAAATAAAATAACATATATTAGGTGTCCGGAAAACAACAAAATAAAACAGATTCAATATGGAATACAGGCCGTGTGACATATCACGGATGGAACTCACCACTTTTCTGAAGAGAGCGGTATTGCAGGCGAACACTTTCCCCAGTGTCAAGCATGCGAACCAAGTACCTGCAAACCCAAGGCAAAGCTAAATCAGTACACGTGACTCAAATTCGTGTGGTGGTGCAGGAGGAAAACAAAGAACATACCAGCCATTCAAGCACTGAGATGTAATGATTGCCTCCCTGCCAAAAAACTTCTCAGGAGTGCGCTTGTTTCCCTGCAACACTTAAGTAGTCGTTAGTAGCCAAACATATTAGAATTTCAAGAAGAACGAAACCCAAACTAATGCCTACCTTGATTAGTACTTTGTCATTCACAGAAAATGGAAACTGTACTCCTTTTGGACGCCCAAACGCATCTCCTTCAAACGAGCCAGTAAGCATTGCATCTTCAGTCTGCTCATGAAACGCATCCAAGCAAGTCAGCATTAATGACCTCAATTTCATTTTATTTCTGAAAATCTGTGAATGTCAAACGCGCAAGACTCAAACCACGGATGCATCACCTTGGTTCTGCGTTTGACAGCTTCAGACGGGTCTTTCCCTTCTCCGAACTCCTTCACCCGTTTTCTCTTCGGGACCTTGACGCCAGCTCCATGTGACAAACCAGGGCGGAAGCAGGACGCCACTGACCTCATGGCTGCAACACAACACACAGCATACAAGATAAATGTTATCTCCGCTGCCTTGAAAACATGTTGGAAATCCTATACACAGAAAGTGAGGGATGTGGATGGGTGGGTCGAGGAAGCAAGGCAGCTTACCTAAGTTGGGAATTAGAGTCATGATGTCTACCGAGGCCATGCAGTAAGGACAAAGCATCTGCATATGGATCCGAATTTGTGAAACATATTAGAATATTTAAAAAGAAAATGCGTGCATGAGGAATGAGACAACTGAGTTCGTCACGCCCATGAAAACATCCGAAGGATAGAACGTTTGAAGGGAAATCTGACAACGCCTGAGCATCTTACAGAGTCAATGACCCTAGACAGCGTCGCTCCACCAAAGGAATGGCCACACGGAGCGATCATTGCATCCTCAAGAAGAGACCCTCTGCAAAAACAGAAACAAAAATGTTTAGGTTATGTATCTGAGACAAAGCCAACATGAAACTGAATATTATGCGTATAAGATACAAACCGCACACTTACGAGGCAGGATCTACAACCATTGAGGAAAGCGAAGCCTTTTCCAGCTTGCACGCAACAGCCTGAACGTCCAAAGAATAAAAGCAAACGTTAGCAGAGTGACACAAAAATTGAAAGACAATGAAATATATAAACGCAGGAGACGCACCATGCTCGACTCCTTCGAATCGCCAGCAGCATCGTGAGCAAACGAGCTTAACGAATCGAGAAACGGGCCAGCGTGAACGACGGCTCGCATGCTCGAGGGGACTGCGTGACCCGCGTGAATCAGCGGAGAGCAGTCAATCGGCGCTGCAGGACGCGGCATCAGGCGGAACGACAACGAACACCTGCGAGAATGTAACAAAACGCCTTAACAATAAGCCACAACATACAGAGTAACCTTTGGAAATAAAATATTTTTACAAATTCATAAAACATAAAACATGAAATGAATGTCAATTTCGCATCTCACCTGGTGGTTCCCGCGGAGGCGGGCGGCAGCACGCGGTAGGTGGAGGCGGGGCAGAGGCCGGCCGTGGTGCGATGAAGGCAACGGCCGGCCAGCAGCAGCAGGCTTCCCGGCGGCACGCCCTGATCCGCCGGCGACCAGACGCCCTCGGAATTGCACACCTGCGCGACAAGCGGCGAACGTTACATGTTACCACTCATCGATAACGAAATAGCGACGAAAATGTAAGCTAATTAAACGGACGGGCTACCTGAAGGCCCGGGAAATCGGCCGTCACGAGCATCAAAAGGCCCTTCTCCGTCTCCGATGCCTCGGACACGCTTCCAGCTGCGTCGTCGGGTTTGGAGTAGTCGCTCCTTTGACACGTCGCGGCTAAAACGGACGACGAAACTTCGCCGACCGGCAACGGGCAGTCATCGAGCAACGCTGAAAAGAAGCTGCAAAAACGCCAGGAAAGAAATAAACAAACAAACAAACGAACACGGAAGTATTAGCGGGCTGAAGCCTTGGGACGAAGAAAACGTAAGGCGCTGTGTACGGATGACTTACTCGCCGCGAAGCTTCAGGTGCCGAGCAATGGCGGACATCGCAAGCCGTGACACGCGTCCAGTGTACTTGAAAGCTTCAGGAAAACCAGGAGGACAAAAATCGTTGAGCCCCTCGCTCATCGACCTGCCAAACACACAAGAAGAAACAGAGATAAACGGGAAAATAAGGGGAAAAACAGGGAAAAAACAGGAAAGTATAAACCAGTATCCTTGTTCTACAGTCTGCAGTATAACAAGTAACTTAAGAACTGAGTGGCGATTGAAACGCATGTTTATGTTCCACACCTTCCAGCCTTGTAGAAATACAGGTCCTTGGACGGAGCGGTGAAATAACCGCCACAGTCGCTCCATTCCGACGGTTTCAGGGCCGACGACTCGGACTCGGCTCTTTTACGAAAGTAGAGACGCGTCGACTCTAACGCTCTACACAGAAGCGCTACATCCTCGCGTGCCGGCTCGATAACCGCCGCGCCGTGGCGAGCTAAGGAAAGGTATAATGTCTCGGCGGCTTTGGTGTAGGACGATGTGGGTGGGCCATCTTCCAACAACAAGTCGGTTGCGGATATCCTGGGAATGCCGCGAGGCGTCAAGCTCGGTTTCGGGAGATTAGGCGGAGAAACTAATTTTCGGACGGTGCTTGGTTGACTGCGTGCTTGCGTGGAACGAGCTAAGGCGCCATGCTTTTTGCTAGACTTGGTTTCTGTAAGCGGTTCGGAACGATAGGGAACTACTTGCTTGACAAGGGACGGGGAGGGGCTGGGCTCGTGGGGAGTAGATGTTGGGGGATGCTCTAGGGGAGGAAAAACAGCCGCCATAGGGGATGGTGGGGAGGAGAAACGGGGAAGAGGGAAGGGGAGGAGGAAAGGAAAGCGGAGAGAAGAAACTCAAGAAGACGGAAAACGTGGCATGGCAATGGCGAACTGAGCAAAAACAGCACGATGAGGGTTTTTTACATCATCTCATGGCAGACTTGGTCACAGACTCCGTTTGCGACGTCTGTAACCAGCGCAGAAAGCCGTCGCTCTGCTGGTTCGGTCGGCTGGGCGTCAGGTTATCGCTTGCCGGGCCTGGCACTCGGCTTGGAACTGCCGTGGGTTCGCGATTTTTTGGCGCAAAACAGCTTGCGTGTTGAGTCATCGAGGGGCAAGAGGAAGATTTTGGCGCGAGATACGTGTGGTTGTGTGGTGACAGTGTGCAGAGAGCAAGACCCTTTTCGTGACGAATGCCACCGAACCATGGGGCCATCAAGTCGAATCGAACCGAGTGGTTGTTGTCTTTGTCAGAAGCTGGACCATGGCTGCACGCTGCACTGCGAATCTGCCATTCTGCTTCGGAAACCCCAGAGCACTCGGAAGTTTTGGCGCCAGAGGGTGGCAGGACCTAGGGTTTCATCACAAAGGCGATGTTCGGCAGCTGGGGATGATGGTGAGGGGCGATATGGATGGGAGGCAATGACGGACGGAGGAGGAGGAGTCACACACGAAGGACATCCGCGCACGCGGTGATTTGTTGGGCCCCCATGGCCTGGATGGGGTTGGTGCAGTTTGATGGCGAAGGGTCCTTGTGGGGATGGCGGCGTGCACGCTGACGTGAAGCTGACGGGGATACTGTATTGGCAAGTTCCGTTCCGTGATTTCAGGCGGATTCACGTGCTGATTGGGCAGGCACTGTGTGAACCAGAACTTTGCTGGGAATGATTCGTTGCAAGTTTAAGACACCTGAAGTCGCAATATAGAAGTCACTTCAAACAACTTCATCTTTATCACTGATTGTTAATAATACTATGGGTGATGTATAAATGCTCCCTAAAACGCACATAATACAAAATCACCAGGCACATACATGATACACAAATACTAACAAACGTATCAAGGGCTAAAAGCAGATGCGCTCTTTGGATGTCGAACCGCATAAGGCCGGTCATTGCGACTTGGGCGTGGAAAATGCAGCAGCCATGGAAACCGACACATACACCACCACAAGATGAAGCAGGGCTCCTGCACCAGTCAAGGAGGCATTAGGAAGAATATCTACGACAATACATTGCCAAACAGCAAGCGTTACGAAAAATGTTAACTCTGGTGGTTACCATACCTGCCATGTCAATGGCAATGCTGGCCGTGGCTATAGCAGTCCAAAGCTGCTCCAGATTATCTGCTCCATCCGCACTGTTGCTGCTGCCACTGCCCCTCACGGTCATCCATTTTTTCTGTCCAAGGGGGTATTGTAATAGACACACAAGAAGGGGGTGACACTTGGGACAACTCAGAAGTCAACTGCGGGGTGTTTTTCTGGTCGATTTATGAGAGAATTTTTGTGCTTTTCCGATGATTAGAAAGGCCCCTACAGTACAAAACGGTTAAGTTTCCCTGTCCAAGGATGGATAGTTGGGCCAACACGAAGTAGGTGGCTCGTGTGCTGGGCTTCTGGGGTGTGTTGGGCTTCTGGGGTGTGCTGGGCTTCTGGGGTGTGTTGGGCACTATGTTGCGTTCGACAACATTCACACATGCAAACGTGAACACTTGCACAGAAGCGCACATGGACACATGCACATGCACGAATGAACACATACGGACATACACACATGCACACATGCGCACCTGCACATATGCACACATGCATGTATGCACACATGCACAAGCGCATACTGACACTCAAGTATACACCAATTCATCTGAAAGCATGCAAAGATGCAGCTGAGCAAGCAAGGCAGAGCGTACCGGGTAGACAAGGGGGCCAGTGAGGAGGGGGAGGAGAGCAGCGAGGCAGGCCATGAGGGAAAGTGTGCCGTACAGCTTGAGCACTCGCGCCCGTGATGTGCCAGATGCTGCAGTGAGGCATGGGGCGGGAGGGCAGGGAAAAGGCGTGGGATGAGGAATTGAGTGGGGCAAGAGGACGCTTGATTGAAAAGACCGATGAAGAGAGCAGCACAGGAAATGAGGGAGAGTGTGGCGTACAGCTTGAGCACTCGCGCCCGTGATGTGCCAGATGCTGCAGTGAGGCATGGGGCGGGAGGGCAGGGAAAAGGCGTGGGATGAGGAATTGAGTGGGGCAAGAGGACGCTTGATTGAAAAGACCGATGAAGAGAGCAGCACAGGAAATGAGGGAGAGTGTGGCGTACAGCTTGAGCACTCGCGCCCGTGATGTGCCAGATGTTGCAGTGAGGCATGGCATGGGACATGCGAGGAGTGGGGCATGGCATGGGACAGTGGCTTTTGATTGGAAGAACTGCTGAAGTGATAAAAAAGGCAGGCCATGAGGGAACTACTCAACCCAACCCATCCCCTAGTACTTCACCACAACTTTTATTTGAAAACCCCATTCTAGGGTTTCCAAACAACAACTCGATTTTGGACTTCTCTACAAGCAAGTTCTAGGCCTACTAGTACCAACCAAGGTTTCCATGGCTGAAAAATTGAATACAACCCCACCCGATGGTATTGATCCAGTAAGCATGTCGAATCTGCACCACCCCCTCAACCTCTCTTACTAACCCTCCTGTTCCAAGATTTTTTTACCCCTGCCCGGGATTTTTTATGCCTGCCCGCCAGAGCGTCAAAGTGGGAGTACACCTCGGACAGGGGGTGTCAAGAGCGTCAAAACGCCAGCCGCTAGCGTTTTGACTAAGAGTCAAAACGCTGAGGGCGTAAATCCACCATAGGTAGGGATGGCGCATAGGATAGGGGCATGAGAAGAGTGCGGCACAGGATGGGCCGGATGGAGGCATGATAATGACCTTAACTAACAGGACCTTAACTAACATGACCTCAACTAACATGACCTCAACTAACATGACCTCAACTAACATGACGAATGGGCAAAGAAGGGGAGGACAGCATAAAGCTTGAAGGCAAGGAAGAGAAACCTGTCTGGGTCCGCTGTGGGGGGAAGGAAGGCAGGAGGGGGAGGAAGGAAACGGGCCATGAGAGTAGTAAGCACCTGTCTTGCATTCACAAATGCTCATGGGCGAGCGTGGAAGGCGTATTTCTCACCTCGCACAGAGGCAGATGTTTGCCACGACCCTGAAGAAAGGGACACTGTCTTGCGACATCAAGTGAAGGATATCACCAATGGGGTTTATGGGTGTTCGATGGTGGGGAAGAGGTTTAAGGTTAGGATTGAGCCGAGCTTAAGAAAGGACGTGGAGAGTCTACTTGGTGACGAAAGACATGATGTAGGCATTTACGATGAGCAGAGTGAGGCTGGCAGGGCGTCCGAACTCAGACATGTTCTTTCTAGGGCGCAAGCTGCCAGTCTTTCACAAGTTCATCACCCCCGGGGAGCTTTTGACGGTTTCCTCAAACTCCACGGGGGCGATGAACTTGTGAAAGGCTGGCAGCTTGTGCCAAGAAAGAATGTGTCTGAGTTCGGACGCCTTGCCAACCTCACTCTGCTCATCGTAAATGCTTTCATCATGCCTTTCGCCACCAAATAGTCTCTCTTCTCCGTATCCTAAGTTTGGCCCTATCCTAACCTTAAACTTCTCCCCACCATCGAACACTCATAAACCTCATTGACGATGTCCTTCATTCGACGTCACAAAGCGAGGGACCCTTGCCCCAGGATCGTGGGAAGCGTATGCCCCCGTGCAATGTGAGAAATACGCCTTTCATGCTCGCCCATTAGCATCTGTGGATGCAAGACAACCGCTAATTACTCTCACGGCCCGTTCCCTTCCTCCCCCTCCTGCCTTTTGGTGAGACTAAACGGGTGCCTTCGAAACTGAACGGGTGGATTTTTTGTGAGACTGAATTGGTGTCTCAAAAGTAACCCAGTTTAGTGGCACCTAAAAGCTACCCAGATTTCCAGTGAGAGCCGCAGCTGCTCCCAGTGCTGCTGCTAACGACTCCTTCACATCCACCTGCAACGCCACTGCTCGCCCACCCGTGCTGCTGTGCTCTGCTTGTGGTGTTGACTTGACACACGTACCTAGATTCCCCGTCAGAGCTGCTGCTGCTCCAAGTGCTGCTGCCAGCGACTCCTTCACGTCCACCTGCAGCGCGACCGTTCCCCCATGCGTGCTGCCGCGCAGTCGTGCTGTGATAAGAGGGCGGGCCATGAGCGCGGCTGCTATGAGGACACGCAGGAAGGAGTAGATCGACTGGCGGGGGTGGGGGGGAGGTGGTGGAGAGGGGTGGGGAAAGGCGAGACATGACAGTATGAGCTCAAACATGACTGCTCCCCCATGTGCTATGAGCGGGAGAGGCCACTATGAGGACTCGCAGGAAGGAGTAGAGTGAGAGGCAAGGGAGAGAAGGTTGGAGGGACGGACAGGGTTGGCGGATGGGAGGAACAGATTGCTATTCGGTGATATCTCCGTAGGTGCAGAACGATGCTGCTTGATTTTGTTATGACCCTCAGATCCCATAGTCACCCGAAACTGTGCCGGCTACGTGAATGATTTTCCAATGTTGTTGGAACTCTCAAGGCTACAGGATTCGGGTTTTGTGATGCTTCAGCTCAGGATTGGATGCGGTGATGCCGATGTTGTTCAGTGTTGCTCAAAATCCAACAACATTCAGATGTCGCACGTTGATTCCCACCTGCAGTGTCGTCAGTAGTCTCAATCTGCGACGACCCTCAGCTGCCTTCTTGTATCCTGCACCACACCACACCGCACAGCACCGCACAGCGTCGCACAACAACGCACAGCACCGCACAGCACAGCTCAGGGAACACGCAAGATGGCGAGAGGCGACAACGCAACCGGCAACGCGTCGCACGCAGACTTAAAGGAGCGTGAGGATCAACCAGAAGGAGCGAGCACACTAGAAGGTCGCTATTGTCACATCGCACTAGGCACAACTCATTACTCTCACAACTCACTGTTGTCACAACTCACTGTTCTCACGACTCACTATTGTCAACGGACATGCGGTACTGAAAGTCGAAGCCTTCATTCTCCCGCTTCACCCCGCCGAACCTGCCTCTCGCCGCCATGCCTGCACGCCTTGTTCGACTCTGGTGATGCTCCGTGCAAACTGAAACGCTTCGGTGAAAAATTTTATGTTGGAGATTTCACAAACACTCTGAGTCAATAGTCGCCGCTTCTTCGAAACGAGGTGGCGATCACTTCACATCGACTCAAAAACAACCTCGGGTCAGCGCAAAGCCCCGTCTAACACGCTATCACCGGACTGCACCGACGCGTGTAGAGGCTAGCAGGAACGATCGGGATCGGGCCAAGAGGAAACCGCGCGTTCCTGACTATATCGACGCGGGCTGCGGACTGCTTTCAGACCAGAATTCGGTATTGCCGAATGATGAAGTGCAGACTTGATTGTGGGTGGGAGATCTGTTGCGAAATTTGAACGCGTTATTGTGAGTCTCTTTTGCGTCACTCGGTTGCGTGATTCGGAAATTCAGTGGGCTTTAAAAGCGGGTCGATGCAAAAATTCTTGGTCTGGTGCCTACAATCTTTACCTGCTGTTCTTTTAAGCATATATAGTTGTCAAAACCATTCGAAGCATCATCGTCTTTGGCCTAACATATTGTCCCAATCAACGTCCCGCACATCCATAGTCTCACCTACAACTATCCTATCCCTACCAACAGCAGTATCGTCTTTTTGAGCAGCTTCAGCCTCCTTCCCTGATAAATGACTAATACCATTCGTTACAGAAATCAATCCGCTGTTCCTAACACTTGATTCAGCGCCAACAGTGGGCTGCGATGGAGGTACGTCCACGGGACACAAGCAATCGGGAGCAGGATACGTGTAGATGGATTGTCCAGGACGCCTCGGCTTTATCTTGCCCATCCGCGACCGATGCCCGATCCGAACTGCGCGAACGAACTCGTTCCAGTTGAGGGCGTTTGGAGGAGCCGCAAGCAGCGTTGCCAGGAGTGTACCATTGAAGTTTATCGTCTTTAAACCGCCAAAGTAGGCACGATGTGCGGCCTGGAAAACGAAACGTATCAGGAAACAACATGCCAGTGTAATATACGGGGATGCTTTGAGCAGAGGGTAAATATACGACAATGACTGCTAGGGAGGCCACACCTGCGATTTCATACTTCATTTCGTGCCATTTCTCACGTCCAGCACTCCATCCATCGCCGCATGAGGTTGTACCTTACCATATTGCTACCATGCCATGCCATGCCATGCCATGCGACTCACCATCACACATTATCTCAGCATACTATGGTGATTGCCGGCTCACGTAGAAGTCCAGCGCAGCCAGCAGCGACGCCCTCCCTTGCTTACCCTTCCTCCTCTCCCCACCTTCCCATCAAGGTAAGCCTAAGTGCCTCACCATCACATTATGCATGTTGCCCAGAGAAGCAGACACAAACACGTCGCTGTAGCGGCTGACATAGAAGTCCAGTGCTGCCAGCAGCGACGCCTTCCCCAGGAACGGCCTCAACTCCTCCTCCGTCGCCAGGCTCGTCTTGTCCTCCAGCCACGGGAACAGGCGGCGTAGGGGAGCAATGCGCTTCTCACCCCCATACACCTGCAGGGGAAGGGGAAACAGAAGTGACATATGGTGTTGAGAGGCCGCAGCTCTTGCTCCCTGGCCGGGGCCCAGGCTCGTCATGTCATTGGGTGTGAGGGGGCACTTGCCCGCCAGGCGCAGCTCAGAGAAAGCTGCACGCACCCACATTCAGCATGACCGGGTACCAACAGACTCACCTGATAAGTTGCCACATAGAGCCTTGTCTTGGCAGAGAAGCCGAGAGCTGCCAGCACGAGCCCCACTTCTTCTGGTGTGAGCGGGCACTTGCCCGCCAGGCGCAGCTCATCGGAGGAGAAGCGCAGCTTGTCCACTCGGCCCAGCCATGCATACTCCCTATACTTCGAAAGGGCTTCTCGCTCCGCCCAGGTTTCGCCATAGTCACACGCCGAGTGAGCCACCATGTCCTGGGGAGGTGAGGGATGGATAGAGTTTGGGGGCGGTTGGAGGGGGTTGGGTTAGTGGTAAAGATGGATTATAGACGGAGAGGTTTGTGTAGTGATGTTGAATCTCAGGTGCCTCCCATCCTCACCATGTCGAATCTCAGGTGTTTCCCATCCTCACCATGTCAAACCTCAGGTGCATGGCCACATATTTCTTCCTCTTTCCCTCCTTGCGCCCCCACCCCACTCCCTTATTCAGCAGCGGCCGACCACTCAACAACCCACTGCTGCCACCCCCATCACTCTCCTTACTGCTGCCACTGCTGCCACTGCTGCCACCCCCATCACTCTCCTTACTGCTGCCACTGCTGCCACTGCCGCTGCGGATCCCGCCTGGACTGCCCTCCCCATCACCAATGTCCCCCCCTTCATCACTCTCTTCTATCTGCGACAAACCATCCACGGGACCCCCCTGTGCATCCAGCACAACGCCCACCTCCACTTTCCTGTCTCCACTGCTGTTCCCCACACTGCCGTTCCCAGTTATCACACTCCCTGCACTCGCGTTTCCTGCTCGCTCTGTCGCCGCTCGGCCCCCTCTCCCTGCTCGCTCTGTCGCCGCTCGGCCCCCTCTCCCTGCTCGCTCTGTCGCCGCTCGGCCCCCTCTCCCTGCTCGCTCTGTCGCCGCTCGGCCCCCTCTCCCTGCTCGCAACGCCCGTCTCACTCTCTCCCTCGCCGCCTCGTCGATCACCCCATCTTCACTCCAAAACGCCCCCTCACTCCCCTCCTCCGAGTCCTCCTCTCCAATCCAGCCCACCACTGCTCCACCTCCTTCACCTCCACCTCCACCTCCACCTCCCTTCGCCACCACACTTCCTCCGCGCCCCTCTCTCCTCTCTCCCAACTGACTCTCCTGCAGCAGCCTCCTCTTGCCCCCACCACCGGCAGTACAACCCAGGCCTCCATGGCTAAAGAAGCCCATTAGCCTCCGCCCTGCATACCCTCCCTTCCCCCCTTCCTCATCCCCATCCGCCTCCTCCTCCCCTTCCCCCTCATCCTCCTCCACTGCTTCAATACCACCTTTGCTCCCTTGCTGCGAGGCACTAGTAACAGCAGCAGCACCACTTGCACCAGTTGCACCACCACCACCACCACCACCAACGCCCCCACCACCACCACCACCACCACCATCACCACCACCACCACCACCACCACCAACGCCCCCACCACCACCACCACCACCACCACCACCAACGCCCCCACCACCCCCATCACCACTATCACTCTCACCAGCGTCGTCACCCTCATCACCACCACCATCTGCACCAACGGATGCCCCAGTCAGGCCTTTTCCATCTTGAATCACCTCCACCCCAGCAACAGCTGTCCCATCGCTTCCACCCATGCCCTCCTCCTCCCGCCCTCTCTTCCTCTCGTCTTCCCCTGCAAGAATCTCTTGAGATGTTTCCTTCGACTCCCCTTTGGCTTCACTCACAACCTTCGCCCTCTCTCCACCCTCTCCTGCAGCATCTCCAGCAGCAGCACCAGCACCAGCCTCCTCCTGCAAGGCTCCCACCATCTCCGCTGCTACCTCTGCTGCTTTCTCTGATTCCTCATCTGCTTCTTTCTCCGCTGCTTTCTCTCCACCCTCCCCAGCATCAGCACCAGCAAGACCCTCCTCCTGCAACTTCCCCACCATCTCAGCTATTTTCTCTGCTGCCACCTCTGCAGCTTTCTCTGATTCGTCCACTGCTTCTTTCTCTGCTGTTTTCTCTCCTTCCCCTGCTCCCTCCCCAATCCCTACCACCTTCCCCTTGCCACCATAGCTCGAGACATCGCCTCCCTTCCCAAACAGCACGCCTCGCTTCACATGCCGTCTGTTGGGGTCCCTCAGCCGTTCCACTAAAATCTTCCTGGGAGGAAAAAAAAGTTACATTATGGGGGCCCAGGACAAAAAAAGAATGAGTGAGAGAAAGTAAGGGTTGTACGTTTGAGCCTCCTCCACTCACCCGAGCCTACTCCACTCACCCGAGCCTACTCCACTCACCCGAGCCTACTCCACTCAGCCAAGCCTCCTCCACTCAGCCAAGCCTCCTCCACTCAGCGGAGCCTCAATCACTCACCCAAGCCTCAATCCCTCACCCGAGCCTACTCCACTCACCCGAGCCCCCGGACGGGCTCCACGAATCACAGTGCACGGAAATTGACAAGCAGCGCAGGCGCTGCACGTCTGCGCTAAACATCTGGTCACCCTTAAAACCGTTTTTTACCCGAGCCTCCACTCACCCGAGCCTCCTGACAGGCTCCACGAATCGCAGCGCATGGAAGTTGACGCGGCAGCGCAGGCGCTGCACGTCTGGAGGCAAGCCATCAAAGGCGAGGCGGTGGGTGAAGGGGGCTATTGCCACCACGCCGTGGCTGACAGGGGTAGGTAGGAGAAAGGGGGGAGAGAGGGGGGAGAAGGGGGCACAAGCGCTATACGACTCGAGGCGGCTTTTGAGTCGACTCAAAAATCACGTCTGGAGGCAGGCCGTCAAAGGCAAGGCGGTGGGTGAAGGGCGCTATTGCCACCACGCCATGGCTGGTGATTGGTGGGTGGGGGGTGTTGGAGCGAGAGGAGGGGGGAGGGAGAGAAGGATGAGGAATTAGGGGCAGTCTCTAAGCAGCCCGTCAAAGGCAAGGTATGGGGGGAAATTTTCCCAAACGAGCTCAGAAATTCATCACTTAGCTAAGTGATATCCCAGCACTTAGCTAAGTGATATCCCAGCACTTACCGCTGCAGCTTTGGCAGCACGTTCTTGAGGTACCAGGCCGGGGAGGCGTGGCGTGCATGAGGGCGAACTTGATGCGGTTCTCATGCACGCCCGTGCTGTAGAACTGAGAGACTAAACACTTGCTCAGTGCCTGCCAGCACTCACCGCTGTAGCTTTGGTAGCACGTTCTTGAGGTACCACTGAGGCGTGGCGTGCATGGGGGCGAACTTGATGCGGTTCTCATGCACGCCCGTGCTGTAGAACTCCCTCGTGCTCCACCGATACTTGTGCGGCAGCTGCCTCACTATCAGCACGTCTCGCTTAAGATAGCGCATGAAGTGCTCTATATCGAATATGTCCTCGAACTGGCTGGGAACGGGGGAAGAGGAGAAGGGGAACAGGGGGAAGGGAGGGTAGGTGGGGAGGAGAGGCACATGAGGGGCTCGTGAGAGGAGGGAAATGGTCCGCTTTGGATCCAGGAGCTCTTTTATTTTCTTAAGGATGAGAGGCTGCCGGTGTTCTGCTGCACCTGGTTCAGGTCTGTTCTGCTACACTTACTGCTCTAATTTCCTTCTATGAGGCACTGCTGTTTCAATCATGTCAGCAGCAGGCGATGTTCTTCCTGTAATGTGTTCTCTACAAGCACTTTTACCTGTCGTCGAGCCACACAGGGTTGATTTGAAAGTGCGGTATGAGCAGCGTGGCGTTGAGCAGGCGCGCCACTGCCACTGCGTTGCAGATCTGCCACGCGCAGAGAGGCAGCGAGGGAGGAGTGGAGAGACATTGACATCTCGAGTCGACTAAATGAGCCATAACTTGCCCAGGCGAGTACCACAGGAGTTTGAGTTGAATTGATAGAGATGGGTGCAAATTACTGGATATGGCTCCAGAACAATACAGATGGGTGGGGTTGTATACAGGTGGGTGCAGATGGATAGAGACGGGTGCAGCACGGCTTACGCTGATGCGTTGCTGGTTGAGGCCGCCATCTAAGAAAACCTGCAGGTACCCTGTTGACTCGTACAGAGGCGCTTCTACAGGCAGGCACGGGAGGGAGGCATGAGGGGGGGGATTTAGATTTTCCAGGAACACCTGCAGGTATGTACCCAGTTGACTCGTACAGAAGCGCTTTTGCCGGCAGGCAGGCACGGGAGGCCAGGGTGGCAATAAAAGGGAGTTTCAGAGTCTCAAAGAACACCTGCAGGTAGGTACCCTGTTATGTTGTCTCGTACAAATGCGCTTCTGCAGGATGGAAAGGAAGGGCAGTATGCCAAGGAATCTTTGAGATTCCTAAAGAATGCAGGTAAGGGGTGCTTGTGAGAGAGAGAGATATCAATAGATTATCCAAGAGAAGACCTGCAGAAGCGGGTCTGCAGGTACGCGACGAGGGGTGCCACAACAGTGGGAGAAGGGACAAAAAAGGCGTTGAATGGGCAAGTCTGTAAACGGGGAACTTGTGAGTTCAAAAAGCCTTTCCTCCAGAGAAGCGTTAACGGGCAGGCCATGGAGAGGCATGGTGACACTGTGTGAAGACCCAAAAACTCCTGACTCTAAAGAGGTAACTTGGGGAGTATAGGGGAGGACAGGTAACAGGCATTGGAGTTGAGGGAGAATAGGGGAGCTCAACCGAGCACAAAAAAATAACACCTTTCAAAAAGGCAATTTGGATCTTGGTGAACGCAGGGACACAAACAAAAAAGCCAAGAATGTGAGTGAGCTGTATTGTTATTCAAATCTCACTGACTCACCAGCGTATGCTGGGGAGGGTCGCACACACTGCTGCCACTTGCCCTTCACGGGGTTGTCCCACAACGTTGCTGGCTCACGCGCTCTCTGCAACCACAGGGAGTGGCGCACGACACAGAGGGTATGGAAAACAAACGGCCGATAGATAGACAAGAGGTGGAGGAATTGGGCGCGAGGAAGAATCGGCAGCGCAAGAGAGGGAGGCCCATGACGCGGAATTGAAGTGTTGAACGGAGGTAAAACTGCAGAAGCAGGTAGAGAATGGTCTCGGCAGACAGCTGCGAATGGTGGAAAGGAATGCTGCAAGGTAGTACGGTGCTTCAAAGCGGTGCTGCAAGGTGGTACGGGGTGCTGCTGTGGTGCTTACACTGGCGAAGCGGGCCTTGATCAGCTCAGGATGGTCGCCCGTGGACAGACCCCACCACCACTGCAGGCGGGGCACATAGGGTGATAGGGAAGGTGCACGAAGAGAAGAAAGGTAGTGTGTTTTGAGTTGATTGAAATGGTTTATTCAACTTGTGTTTTGACTCAAGGAGCACGCGCTCCCCCGTGGACGCACCCCACCACCACTGCAGGTCACACGAAGTCACAGAGGGGGGTGTAGGAAGAGGAGGGACAAAGTATATTCTGAGTACTTAAAGCCGGCAGCCCAAATTGCACATGTTTTAAAAAGTTGACGGGAGGGGAGTTTTACTGGGTTGGGTTTTGGCGAGCGTTACTGATTTCGTTCAAGTCGTTTTTTTCGCCAAACCCAGCCAGCCTCTAGTGTTTACACTGGTGTGAGTGTGTGAGACCCGAAAGTCCCAAATTGCAGCCGCGCTTCTTTTCAAAAGCTTGCAGAACCAACTTCGTCAAGTTTTAAAAACTTGACCCGCGCGGTCCGCAATTTGGGCCGCGGGCTTTAAGCTCCTCATGAGGCATGTACGTGAAGCAACACCGTAGGCATGCATGGTCTGGAGCCCTTGAGGAAGATGACCCATGTGTACGTACGCATAACGTGAAGTCTTTGTGAGAAATGACCCAGGCGTACGTACATATGGTCTGGAGCCCTTGAGGAAGATGACCCACGCGTACGTGACGGAGCAGAGCGCGGCGACGAGGAACGTGGAGCGGATCGTGCGGTAGCTCAGCTGCTGCCGTCGCGCCTTCGCCTTGCGCTGCAGCCGCCGCTGCAGACGGATGTTACCGGCCATCGTGACTGTCTGAAACTTAAAAAATCCTCTCGGCCTAAGGAAGTGAATACTGAGTCAATCTAGGAGTCACCCTGCTGCAGAAGAATGCTTCCGGGCATCGTGACCGTCTGGAGCTTCAGATTTCTCTCAGCCTAAGGAAGTGAATTTTGTGTCGATTCGGAAGTCACCCCCCTGCAGACGAATGTTGCTGGGCACTGAGGCTGGCTAGAACTCTATATTCTCTCAGCATATTTGCTAACAAAAGTCACAAGTTTGTTACAAGTTGTTCTAAGCGTCTCAGACTAACTGCATGTGAATGTCAACAGGCATCGTGTGTTCTAGAATCTAGAGTCACTGACTGGCACCTAGGGACGCATCTGGACCACATACGACTTTTGCAGGCGATCTACAGATGAATGCAACAGAAACGTTACTCGTCGAACATCCGAAGTCTGAGGTGGCCGATATTACTGGCCATGGTTTCTTTTAGCCGCTGGTTCTCGGTAGAGCTAGTCCAATTCGTGTTACACGCTCACAAGTCAACTTGACGACTAGCTGTCAGCGTAGCCAAAATATCAGCTGCGACTACAGCGAGATCTAGTGCGAGGCAATGAAACGACAAGTCTACGTAATGCTCCGAATAACATGGCTCCTACTAGGAGCAGAAGCTTACTAGTCACCGAATGGGAGTAGTAGTCACGTAGTAATCAATATAGTCTCTGCTTTCTGACAACAGGCTCCTGTCAGATATAACCAGAAACGATCACACGAAAACGACCACAGGGAACCGATTTCGAAACGGTTTGATGCCCGCAGGCTCCTGTGAACGCTACTGTCTCCTCAATCGCTTAAGACTTCCGGGCGAACGGACTGGCGAGAGAGCAACAGCAAATACGGACACAGCCGCGAAGTTGGCCGAGACGCACTGGCGATCTAATGTCATCAAACGAGAGCCTTTGGCGCTGCTAAAAGGGTGTTTTACATTACACATTAATCGTAGTAATCGCCTTCACCTGGCGGAGTGCGCGCAAGCTCGGGGACAGATTCACAAAGCAGCCTAGCAACTACGCTATCACTCTTGCTGGCTTCATATGAGTCCGAGCAAGTGAGGTTGATGAATCTGTCAGAGGTTTCATGCCGCTCTGCCTTCAGAGTAGCGAGCAGCAGCAGGTCTTGGACAGCCTCGAGAATTGAAAGCTGATCGGACAGAGCAGGGACGGTCTAAAACGGTACAGTACGATCTGGTCGGTCTGGGGTCGATTTTTGCGATTTGATGACGGATCTCGTGTGCACGTCCTAGAAGATGCTGCCTAGTGTCTGATCCGCCAATCGCCTTCTCGACCCTGAACTCTTCATGCTGTCATTCAGTACGGAAAAAGTACGAATGATAAAACTTAAGTAACATCTCCATTCCAGCATTTTACATCTGGCTGATGCTAACCATCCGATGGATATATCTAAATGATGAGAGACATTTATTTTAGTTTTATTGTGATTTTTTCGCTGATATGACTATTGTATTCTTCTTGTTTGATAAATGGAATGAATGAGGAGAGCAAGATAAGGAAGTGAAGGTCCATCGATCCATACCTTGAAATTAGAAGGCTTCACCTTGTAACGAGCTACATTTGTTCCTCATCAATCCGATCGCGGCTCCCTAGGTAGGGTGCATGCACCTGGCCGCATTGTTGTTGCCAATTCCCGCCAATTTTGTCTGGTCCTCGTAGTAGCCGCTAAAATCCTGGGAAGGCTCGCTCCTTCAGAGCTCTTCCTTTCTGTGCCACGCGGCAGGCTCGCGCGATGCGGGCTCACGCCGCGTCTTTCGCGTGTCACTGATTCTATTGGAGAATAGCGAATATGGACCTCCTTCTTAACTCCCAGTCGTGACTGGAGAACGAAATGCTCGTTTCCATAGCCGATACTCTTCCGCCTCGTCACTAGCTTTCAGCATCCTGCAGTCAGAGCTCCCGTTAGTTTATCCATCTCGTCCTACTATCCCTCCGCATTGCATTATTCAACTCTTTAGGAAAAACGAAATGGCAGTCGAAGCCATGCTGCAGGCAGTCGCTGTACCATTTTCTCCTACACCGCATTTCGCCAGCGCCAGATTGTACCAGCCGTCACTCGCTACCGCAGCGCCTCATAACGCGTACAGAACTCTCACCGCCGCGCAACGTCGATGTCTCGTTCCAAAGCGTTCCAAACCCGCGGTCGCGCCGCCAGCCAGGCCACTGGTGGTGGCGGCGGCGGGTGCATCGGACTCTTCCAGGATTCCCGCGGGCAACGTCAGCGAGTCCGACGTGGCATTCGTGCGGCAATTGCGGGTGGTACTCGCGGAGAACGGGCTGTCGGAGCAGAACCTCCCAACGATTAAGGAGGTCGCGTCGCTCGGCGGGTAAGGCGCAGTTCGCAGTGGTACTAAGTGGTGCACGCAGTGACACTCAGGGGTGCACGCATTGGCGCCTAACGCTTTTCCTCCTTTCCCTCCTCCCTTCTCCGCTCCATTTCCCCGTACCTCACCCTTCTCTTTACCTTTACAACTCCCCTCTCATACCACCAACCCCACCTGGTCCCCTCCCCTCTCCCCCCGTCCCCCAGCGCATTGCTGGCGGGGACCATGCTCACAAGGGGGTACAGGCGGGTGCACTGACGCCGTGTCCTATTCCGCTTCCCCCCACCCCGCACTCTCCCCTCTTACTCCCCTCTTTTCCGCCTTCCCGCGTCCCCCCAGCGCCTTTCTGGCGGGGGCCATGCGCACGAGGGGGTACAGGCGGGTGCACGAGCTTTTGCAGCTGGTGGCGGACAATGGGGGGAAAGGGGAGGAGGCGGAGGGGGCGGAAGTGGTGGATGGGCAGGGCGGGAGGGTGGAGAGCTGGTCGTTAGGCTCGGGGCCTGGTTCGTTAGGCTCGGGGCCAGGCTCGGCAATGTCCATGGCGCAACAGAAGGCGAAGGTGCTTCAGCAGCGGATGCAGCAGAGGTGAGTGCGTGGGTGGGTGGGTGGATGTATGCGTTGTTAAAGGAATTTCTGGGAGGGTGTGTGTGTGTGTGTGTGTGTGTGTGTGTGTGTGTGTGTGTGTGTGGGGTGGGTGTGTTGTTGAGGGAAGTGCCTCTGACGGTATGTAGGAGGAGGCTCTGAGGGATTTGTGTCTATTTCATAAGTAAATCTATGGCCGTCCATACCATACACATCCTATCCCATTTCCCCCCACTCCCTCCCTCCTTCCTGCCATCTTATCTTGACCTCCCTCCCACCCTCCCCTCCCTCCCCCTTCCCCCTTCCGCCTTCCCCTTCCCCCTTTCCCCTTTCCTCTTCCGCCTCCCCATCGTTTTCTTTCCCCAGGGGCCTTCTATCCTCGTCTGAAGCACCTTCGCTACAACCACAATCCAGCAACAGCGAAGCAGGCCTTACCTCCTCAGCACCCTCGTCTTCTCCACCTCCCTTCCGCACTCCCCCCTCTCCCTCCGCCTCCTCCTCTCCCCCTTCCCCCTCCCCCTCCCCCTCCTTCAACCCCTCTTCCACCCCCTTCTTCTCCTCCTCCCCTCCCTCTACCTCTACCTCTCCCTCCCCCTCTCCCTCCGCCTCCCCCTCTCCCTCTCCCTCCCCCTCTCCCTCCCCCTCCCCTTCCGCCTCCTCCTCTCCTCCCATCACCCCCATCTCCCTCTCAAGCACCCAAGGCACCAGCAGCGGTGATAGTGACACTGACGGTGGTGACAGTAACGAAGGTGAAGGCTACATCGCACCGGAAGTGGCCTGGCTGTTCCCGAGCCTGAATCTCGACCTGAGCAAGCTGGACTCAGCCAGCGAATCAGAGAGTGACGCTGGAGCGGAAGAGGAGGAGGGAGCGGAGGTGTGGGAAGGAAAGGGAAAGGTGGAGAGGGGTGGAGTGAGGGCGCAAGAAGGAGGGATCAAGGAGGTAGAAAAGGAGCATGAGGAGGAAGAGGCGGAGGAGGAGGAGGAGGAGGGAGGAGGAGGAGGAGGAGGAGGAGGAGGAGGAGGAGGAGGAGGAGGAGGAGGAGGAGGAGGAGGAGGGGGGGGAGGGGAGGAGGATAGCTTCTGGAGGAGCAGAATGTACGATGGTATGCCTGACGATGCACGCTCGCAGTACCAGGAGGCTCGCGAGTCGTCGATCAACCGGTCGGCCATCCAGTCAAGCGACACGTTCCTCTCCTCGCCTGCTTACAACACGCCCCGCGCCCGGCCTCCCCCTCCCGCCCCCGTCACTCCTTACGAAGCTTCCTCGAACCTTTCATACGATTATAGGTATGAATTGACAGAGGGATGCTGAGTGTGTATTACCATCCCTACACTGGTCCCCCTACACTGGTCCCCCTACCCTTGTCCCCCTACCCTTGTCCCCCTACCCTTGTCCCCCTACCCTTGTCCCCCTACCCTTGTCCCCCTACCCTTGTCCCCCTACCCTTGTCCCCCTATACTGGTCCCCCTACCCTGGTTCCCCTACCCTGGTCCCCCTATACTGGTCCCCCTACCCTGGTCCCAGAGGGACGCTCAAAGTCACCTCGAACCTTCTGTACACTGATCCCTCTATTTCTAATGAGGTGACTTTGAGTCGACTCAAAGGTGTACCCTGGTCCTCCCTCCTACCCCTGATGACTCTCTCCCTCTCCACATATTCGAAGTTGACGCAAGTTACACACTTTGATTCCGTTACGTATTATATGTCAACTCAAAACCTACGCCCCTCTCTTTGCCCCTCTCTCTGTGCCACTGCGTCTCAACCTATACACCACTGGCAGCAGCAGGAGCGAGGGGAGCGGGGGCAGCAGTGGGGGTGCGGGCGAGGGGGAGTGGGCAGGGGGCATGGAGGCGTGGGAGGCGGAAGCAATGGCGGAGGCAGAGAGGCTGGCGGCCAGCAAGGGAAGGTACAACAAGGTGGGCAGGCAGCTAGGTGTGCAGGCAGCTAGGTGTGCAGGCAGGCAGAGAGATTGGCGGATAGACTGGTAGACAAGTGGACAGTCAGGTGGGATACCAGGGGGCAGTCAGGTGAAAGAGCAGGGGGCAGGGCAGCTAGGTAGGAGCGAACCCGGCAATGTGGGAGGGTGAATGGTGGAGGCAGAGAGAGACTGGCGGCCAGGCGGGTGAGCGAATGGCAACCATTTGTGTGAGAGGGAGGGGAGCAGGTAGGCAGGTGAGAGAGGAGTGGAGAGGCAGGAGGGAGAGGAGTGGAGGTTGGGACTCCTCTCGTTCTGGAAAATGTCCGAGGATCTGCGAACAGTTGGGGTTGGGACTCCTTTCATTCTGAGGTGCCGCGACTGCGAAAGCAGTCAGGTGGGGAAGGTGGATGAATACTGGTTACTTGCTTGCTTGCTCGCTCGCATCACCTTTCTTGTCTTGTATTGCTCAGTGTTTCCATCCCACCATCCCTTCTTCTCTTCCCTTCTCTTCTCACCTCCGCTTGCCCAATTCAATTGCCATCCAGTCCATTCCATTTTTCTCCTTTGTTGTTTTCCATTTCCCAATGTCTTTCTTCGCAACACTACCGTTCCCCTCGTCCATCTCCCTCCAGGCGACTCTCTTTTCAGAGGAAGCAGAACTGGAGCTCGAGAGAATCAAATCCCTGCTGGTGAGCTGCAGTGATTGCTGGTGAGCTGCAATGGTTGCTGGTGAGCTGCAATGATTGCTGGTGAGCTGCAATGATTGCTGGTGAGCTGCAATGATTGCTGGTGAGCTGCAATGTTTGCTGGTGAGCTGCAATGATTGCTGGTGAGCTGCAGTGATTGCTGGTGAGCTGCAATGATTGCTGCTGAGCTGCAATGATTGCTGGTGAGCTGCAATGATTGCTGGTGAGCTGCAATGATTGCTGGTGAGCTGCAATGATTGCTGGTGAGCTGCAGTGATTGCTGGTGAGCTGCAATGATTGCTGGTGAGCTGCAATGATTGCTGGTGAGCTGCAATGATTGCTGGTGAGCTGCAATGATTGCTGGTGAGCTGCAGTGATTGCTGGTGAGCTGCAGTGATTTCTGGTGAGCTGCATAGATTTCTGGTGAGCTGCAGTGATTGCTGGTGAGCTGCAATGATTGCTGGTGAGCTGCAATGATTGCTGGTGAGCTGCACTGCAAGTGACTGGGTGCAGAAGTTTTTGAGCGAGAGAGCCCAGTCACTTGAGAAGCAGACGTCTGCTTTACCCTTACTGTCCTTGCACGTTCCATCCTCCTCTCCCATACCCTCCTCGCCCATACCCTCCTCTCCCATACCCCCTCTCCCATACCCTCCTCTCCCATACCCTCCTCTCCCATACCCTCCTCTCCCATACCCTCCTCTCCCATACCCTCCTCTCCCATACCCTCCTCCCATACCCTCCTCTCCCATATCCTCCTCTCCCATACCCTCCTCTCCCATACCCTCCTCTCCCATACCCTCCTCTCCCATACCCTCCTCTCCCATACCCTCCTCTCCCATACCCTCCTCTCCCATACCCTCCTCTCCCATACCCTCCTCTCCCATATCCTCCTCTCCCATACCCTCCTCTCCCATACCCTCCTCTCCCATACCCTCCTCTCCCATACCCTCCTCTCCCATACCCTCCTCTCCCATACCCTCCTCTCCCATACCCTCCTCTCCCATACCCTCCTCTCCCATACCCTCCTCTCCCATATCCTCCTCTCCCATACCCTCCTCTCCCATACCCTCCTCTCCCATACCCTCCTCTCCCATACCCTCCTCTCCCATACCCTCCTCTCCCATATCCTCCTCTCCCATACCCTCCTCTCCCATACCCTCCTCTCCCATACCCTCCTCTCCCATACCCTCCTCTCCCATACCCTCCTCTCCCATACCCTCCTCTCCCATACCCTCCTCTCCCATACCCTCCTCTCCCATACCCTCCTTTCCCTCCTGTGTGGGCGGGTGTGAGTCACCACCTCTCCTCACTTCCCCCACTCTCATGCCTCCCTTGCGTCACCCCCCTCCCCTCCTCTCCCATCAGGCGTCACGAGAGGAGGAGCATGCAGTCATGATGCGGGACTTTTGAGTCGACTGAAAAATGCCCTTTTCCCCTGCCCCTCTTAACGTTGGAGGGAGCTTTTGAGAATTTTAAAAAATGCCCTTTTCCCCTGCCCCTCTTATTAATCCTCACTGTCTCCCATCAGGCTTCACGGGAGGAGGAGCTAGCAGTCATAATGCGAGAGATGGAGGAGGCCTACACACGAGTGTGTGGGCCTGTGTGGTACCTGTCCTCACCGAACCCCACACCTCCTCAACTCCCTTTTCTCTCCCATCAGGCATCGAGAGAGGAGGAGCTTGCAGTCATAATGCGAGAGATGGAGGAGGCCAAGGTAGGTGTGAGCGTGAGTGTGAGTGTGAGTGTAAGAGTGAGTGAGTGTGTGTGTGAGTGTGGGTATGTGTGAGTGTGAGTAACTGTGTGGTGTTGAGTGTGTGTGTATGTGGCTGAGAGGAGCTTTCACTCACAGGTTGAAAGATAAAAGAAGCTAAGGTAGGAGTGTAGGTGAGTGTAGTGTGAGTTGGTGTAGGTGTGAATGTGAGTGTCTGGCTGTGTGGATCTGTTGCCTTATCCTCTATTGCCGCTCTCAATGCGCCATCGCTCACTGGACCATGCTCGACCCATTCAAATCAACCCATTCAGGCGCAGCTTCATCTGATGAAGGCGGATGCAGAGAGCGAGCTGGCGCTTAGTGCTCACTCACTCACTCACTCACTCACTCACTCACTCACTCACTCACTGCATCGTCCCTCTTTGCTCTTTGAGTCGACTCAAAAGTCACCTACTCACTCACTGCATCGCTCGTCCCTCTTTGCTCTTTACTCACGCCATTTATCACTCACCCCCCTAATCCGTTCAGGCGCAGTTTCATCTGATGAAGGCCAATGCAGAGAGTGAACTGGCGCTGGCACGGCAGGCGGTGCTGGAGAGAGACGTCAAGCTGGAGGCCGCCCAGCAGGCCATGGGGGCTCTAGTGAAGGTGATTGTAACGAGTATCAGGTGTATTTGTGCTGCACAATGATGTCAAGCTGGAGGTTGCCCAGCAAGCCATGGGGGTTCTAGTGAAGATGACTATAATGAGTAACAGATGGTAATAACGAGTGACTGGTGTATTGGGGCGAGGGTCCTACCTCTGTACACCACGGCAGTTTTTCTGTATCCTTGACCCGACCTTCTCCTCCTCTCCCCCATTCAGGTGGTGGTGGAGTATTGGGGAGAGGGCCACGAGGTGCTGCTAGCGGGCAGCTTAGAGGGGGCCTCTGACCCTACCTCCCTACCTCCCTACCTCCCTACCTCCCTACCTCCCTACCTCCCTACCTCCCTACCTTCTTGCCTCCCTACCTCCCTACCTCCCTACCTCCTTGCCTCCCTACCTCCCTACCCTTACTTCATTACAATGCCTCTCCCCCTTTTCTCCCCATTCAGGTGGTGGTGGAGTATTGGGGCGAGGGCCACGAGGTGCTGCTAGCAGGCAGCTTCAACGGGTGGCAGAGCCACGTGCCCCTGGTGCCTGATGAGTCGTCACACATTCCCAACCACGACGGCAGCAGGTAACTGTAACACACCATACGGTGACGGAAGGTATGGTGGAAAGTAGGTAGTACCTGCAAGTACTGTGGCAGAGCCATGTGCCTTTGGTGCCTGATGAGTCGTCACACATTCCCAACCACGATGGCAGCAGGTACGGCGACCACTGGAACAGACGGTACGGTGACAGAGGTAAGGTAAGAGCAGGTATGACGGCAGAGCCACGTACCCCTGGTGCCCGATGAGTCGTCACACATTCTTAACCACGATGGCAGCAGGTGGGTTGTAAGCAGATGTGCGGTGCGGTAGGCAGATGTGCGGTGCGGTAAGCAGATGTACGGAGGTATGGTGGAAGCAGGTGCTGGGGCAGAGCCACGTGGCCCTGGTGCCCGATGAATCGTCGCACGTTCCCAACCCAACCACGATGGAAGCAGGTACGGTGGACAAGGGTGCGGTGACAGAGGGTGCGGTGACAGAGGGTGCGGTGACAGAGGGTGCGGTGACAGAGGGTGCGGTGACAGAGGGTGCGGTGACAGAGGGTGCGGTGACAGAGGGTGCGGTGACAGAGGGTGCGCTGGAAGCTGGTATGGTGGCAGAGCCGCCTGCCCTTGGTGCATGATAATTCCTCGCACATTCCCAACCGCGATGGCAGCAGGTATGGTGGCAGCAGGTACGGTGGAAGCAGGTACGGTGGTATGGTGGAAGCAGTTACGGTGGAAGCAGGTACGGCGGAAACAGGTTCGGTGGCAGCATGTCGTGGCAGCGGGTATGGTGGCAGCGGGTACGGTGGCAGCAGGCACGGCGGATGTGGCGTGCCTTGTGAGGTGCTGATTGCTTCATGTGCTGATTGTTTCATGTGCTGATTGTTTCATGTGCTGATTGTTTCATGTGCTGATTGTTTCATGTGCTGATTGTTTCATGTGGAATCCTACCATCTGAAGCCTGCTCACATTCCACATTTTGCCTGTCGATTTCTCCTCCTTCCCCTTCTCCCCCATCCCTTACCCCTTTGTTTTGTCGCAGGGGTGCCATGATTTGGTCATGCACACTTTGGCTCTATCCGGGCCACTATCAGGTACGGTACTGTGCGGTTCTGTGTGGTTCTGTGCGGTTCTGTGCGATACCTGTGCAAGATATAAATCTGAGGGTACTCTAGGCATCAGCCGCCCAACCTCATCCAGTATTTTCTGTCCTCCTCTGTGTAGCCTGTCGCTACCTCACTCCATATCCTGCTCCTTCCTCCTCCATTTTTCATACATTCGGAAAGCATGCAAGCAACCCTCTTCACCCAATCTTGTGTCTCGCACCATGCAATTTCCATCCCCAACCTCCCCAGATTTATATCTTGCACTCCCCTTCCGCAATGCACCGTCCTCTTCTTATATTGACATGGCTTTCTTGATTTCAAATGTTTTCTGCCAGGTCAAGTTCATTGTGGACGGTAGATGGACGCTCGATCAACGGAGAGCAGTGGTGGAGGGCAACATGGGGCAGAATAATCTTTTGATCGTGAACTGGGAGGATGAGGGGTTGAGCAGTGATGGTGGCTCCCACATGGCCAGCAACACTTTCCCACCCACATTTTTGCGATAACAACTAATGTGGTCTTGGTGGTGATGAAGAAGGATTTGCACTTAATTTACGTGCAGGTTTTAACACAAGTAGGGCGAGCGGATGCATCTTCTGATGGTCCTTTCACCGATACACACACCCTTCATATCAAGCTAGAGGAGGTGTAGTGTTGCTGTGATGGATGCGGTTCCAGCTTGGAATAGAGGCTGGATGGGTTGGATTGTATGTGTAACAGAACGTCAAAATGGTCAGCAACATTTTTGTCAGCACTAAGCATCCATCAAAGAATCAAAGGATCTGGCACTAAATGATGCTACTTGTGACGCTTTTCCGTTGACGACGTTCATTGCATACACAAAGCAGGGTGCGTGTGAGTGCTGAGAACAAAAGCTTTTCGGGTTTTGCTCAGAAGCGGGACATCACCACTGGGATGGCGAGCAGGGAGGGAAATGAGCTTTGCGCCAAAAGCAGGGACACCGTCAGGTGCTAGATTGACAATCCCGTGAAAAGTGGTGCGGCTGACAGCGTGCGCTTGGTGCAGCCAATCAGAACGAGTGCAGCACCCTGCGAAATGTCAACGGAGAAAGGGGACCCGCTTGGGCCACTGGAACCACACTTCTACAGTAGCCTCTATCCTGTCCCGAGATTACGAAAGCAAAAGTTTACCTCAACCCTGGGAAGCACCTCCCGCGCTCGCCAAGTTTCGCTTTTTATCGTTCGGCCCGCCGATGATTCGGGCGAGCGAGAGGCGTCGGCGAAGCGACTCTGAACGACTTCCACGATTGGCGATCAACGGGCGATCCGCGCATCATCCATCAACAACACGCGCAGTGCCAGCGCAACATCACCGGGTGCCCTACACCAATCATGGGGTGCTTCATTTCCGCCAGTTTGGCATCTCCCCCACCTTTCCGAGCTCTCCCCTTTACGTCCTCCCCTGTTTCCCCCATCCCCAACCTCTACAGTAGAATCTTTTCTGCCACCCCTTTCCCCCCTCTTCGTTTCCTCCCCGGAGAAGACTCAAGCCCTTCCCCCACTCTTTCCGCTCAAACCAAACCCCGCCCGCATAAACCCCGTCGGGTTTGCGCATGTGGCTGATCACACCTAGATCCTGATCCTCCCTGGTCGTGAAATCATTTGTTCTAGTCTCTGGTTTTGATGGAACCATGGCGGAAAACGAGCGCGCGGCTTGGACGAAAGTGCAGGACTGACGCCGTACCTGCAATAAACGATGAATTCTTCCCGCTAATAAAAAAAAAAAAAAAGCGCGGCGAGCTCAGTGAATGTCTGCGTGACGGCGAATATCATCTCAGTAAACTCAGTGATGACCTGAAATAGTGACGGAGTTTAGCGTACGCACTTCCTCACCGGAGGACAAGGGGCTATACATGATTATCACTGTCTGCCGGAAAATGGCATGAAGCGACAACACAAGCTCGTCCAAGATCGCCGGAAAATGGCACAAGGAAAAGCTATGTGAGCAAAAGAGAGGAGTACGGGAAAGAGAAAGTTCGCACGTGGCGGAATAATGCTTCTCTAAAAAATGCACTAAGAAATAATAATTGGGCCTAGTACATGTCAAAAGTGTTATGTTACATTGAATTCGTATAGGGACCTGGAGTCTCTACTCCTTTGAACTCTCAATGCAATCCTGACGGCTACTATGACGCAGCCACTAAGCAGATATCCTGAGGGCTGGCATATCTTCTCAACTCCGCTCTTTGCTCGGGTGTCTGCACCGCATCCCCACTCGACGACAACGCTTTATTCATCGCAGCAGCAGTGGCATAATCGTAGGCGTATTGTTGTTGCATCTGAACCTCGTGAGCCGCTGTTGTCGCCATCACGTATTGCATCTCCTGCGGCGCCTGACACAATGTCCACAGCTCGTTCTCTAGAAGCTTGCAGTACTCCATGAACTCCTCGGTTGTCACATTCAATCGGAACTTGATCCGGAAGAGAAACTCCAACTCTAATCTGTTCATCTCGCTTGTAGCAACACCACCGACCTTGGCGTAGTACGCGTTATTGTAATATCTGTAGGGGAAGGAAGAGAAAGAAAAAGGGGAAAAAAAAGTTAGCAACTCGTTTCACTGGATTCGAAAGTGTGCGAATGAGAGAGCCATGTCGCGTAAAATTCGCTCGAATTCGTTCCAATGTGAATTGGTGAGGTAAGTTATGTTGTGGTAACTTACTCGTCATCAAGAAACTTCGCGGCGATCATGACGCTCGTCGCCAGCAGGCGATGGACGTTCAGCGACGTGATGACCATGTCCGGTTGCGACTTGATCAATCGGTCGATGTAAATGTACGCGATCACGAAGCACGACGGGCTGCAGTTGGCGTACTTAAATATCCGGTCCAGGTACTTGGCGATGCTGATTCCGGGCGCTCTGAGCCCGTGAAACACCGTCAGCTGCTGACCCGTCTTGCCGCAGATTCTGGGAGGAGCTTGTTCGCTTACCGCGACAACTCTATCGAGAATCGACGCCAAGACTGTGATGATTCCTGGTCGTTCGAACCCCGCTTGGCAATTGAGGCCCAGAGTTGATGTGGCACTTAGTTGCATTGCGCACTCGGGAATGGGCCAGCAAGAAGCCATTGGTGATTCTGAGGCGTTGGCAGGAGAGAGAACGAGGAGGAGAGGGAGGAAGACAGAGGCAGCTTCGAAGAGGTAGGCGCGAGGAACGTGGATTGCGAAACGACGTCGGCTCGAGTTCAGCGCTGGGCGGAAAGCCAAGTGTGCTGCACGAGCAGGAGCTAGAGCTACTGAGCGGAGAAATCGAGACAATTTGTCACGAAAGATTTGAGTAGAAGCGGGCGAGATTTTCAAGGAGACTGGTTCACGAGTGACTTGGAATCCGAGTAGGCTGGAGTGTGTTGGAAACACCGAAGGCCAGAACTCGTGAAGGAGAGGAGATCGTGGGAGTGTAAGATGGATATTTCAGACAAAGGATGCTCCGCTTTATGTACTCTCTTCCCCAAACATCTCGACTGCGCTTTCACGGGATGCCCGCGTTCGCGGGATGTCTCCCCGTCCCTCTGCTTGCATCCCACTCTCTGTGCCTGCCAGCGGGAGCTCCTGCGCTCGGCTGGAGATCCTGCGACTGCCACGAGCGCACGGGGCGCACAGAACCGGGCAGCAGGTGACGGGGCGCACACGAGGACACAGAGACCTCCGAGCAGAGCTCATTTTGTGGTGTGCTGCTCAGGTACGGGAAGCGGCTGTGCGAGGCTTGGCTGTGCGAAAAGGCGCAGGCGACATTCTCCCGGGCAGACGATGGAGCCAGACGAATGTTTTCGTTTTTGTTTCGTTGAACACAAAGAAGCCGACGGGTGAGTGTTCCCTGCTCCCGCCTTTGGGCTCTTGCAAAAATTTCGTACCGCGGATCTCGGTTATCCACAAATTGTTTCGCGACGCCAGGTCAGCCCGTGCCACGCCCTAACCGCGATGGGAAGGGGCAAAGATCGTCGAGATTGTCGCTTCAAGCTACGTTTTGGATGGGCAATTTCGTCGGGCACAGGCCTCGAGGCGCTTGCGAATGGTTCGTTGCTTGGGCAGGTCGCACACATGTTCCCCCCGAGGCTGATAAAAAAAAAAGGTCGTCGAGATTCGAGAAGCACAGTTTTGCACAGCGAACGACGAAAGTTGTCGCCGGCTCGCAGCGCCAGTCAGATGAAACCTTGTTGGCAGACCGTAACGAACGGAAACAGGGTGCACGGGGAAGCGACAGACACAAAAAGATGAAATGGCGGTTCGGTTTGTAGGGCCAGAATCCAAGCCAGTGCCAGGCCAGATGATAACTATTCCGCAACGATCGGAGAGGGAAGCCATTGTCGCACATTTTGAAACATTCACATCACCCCCCAAAGCAGGTCAGTCGGAAAACCAGTGCCTGCCGGCATCTAACAGAGTTTTCGCAGCCCAACGAGCGTCGCACAGATGTGCCTTCCGCCTCGGGCAGAAAATGTGAAAAACGCCAGGCGACACTATTGGCAGAACGACACGACAGGATCAAGTGTCCAGCGTCCAGTAGCTGCGTCCAATCACAGTAACCCCGTGAAATGTGGCATCCGAAACAGTGTGCCACTTGAAGGTTCCCGTAATTGCTAGGCGGCACTCTCTCTCCCGCCGGATCAGCACATGGTCTGTCCCCTGCTTGGATTGGCCGAGACCCGATAGCAGCAAAATTCGAATTCCTTATTGGTGCTGCGTTTCTGGTTCTCCTGCTTGGCTCAGGCCCAGGCCTGTCGAAGTCCCTGGGACCAAAACTTAGAGTCCTGAGCTGCTCGAATTCTGGCCCTGATTTTCACGGGCGCGAGCCGAATCTAAAACTTGAAATCCGGGCTACTTCGGAAAGTGTACTTAGCCCTATTGTAAGAAAGGAAGATGTCAACCAAATTCTGTGCAGAAGGGAGAAGAATTACTCACTGCTCATCTACGCACCTACAGCCTATTCATTGTAGGCAAAAACAACGGGGGAGGGTGAGGGGCGGGGAGGGGAGGAAGGGGCAGGACTTGGGGGCGGGGGTCCTTCGAAACAGAAACCAGAACTTGGATTCAGGGAAAGGCCCAAACGAGGCCCTTAACTGTCACGGGTGCCATGCGAGTCCAACACTTTAAACGGTCGAGCTGCTCCTAGCATAGCCCGGAATGTTCAGGGCATTAAGGGAAAATGCCCTTACTTCGACAGCCCTGCTCAGGCCAGTAGGACCCGACCTGGAATATCGCACTCGCCCCCGCTGCCAGAATGACAATTTTTTCCTGCTGCCTCTTCGTTACAAGCTGATTTCCCGCTTTACTAGGTGAGCTCAACTCTAGAATGAATTTTAAGTCAGCAACTACGTTCCACCTCTTTAGACCACTACACCAGTATGAAGATTTGAGAGTTAATTTTGCTAGGAATCAAATTGAATGTGTTGCTTGCAACCCCATATCCTCACCACAACAGCATCAGACCTTCCCTAGCATATAGAGCATTAGATGCAATGCAACATGTGATAACACAAAACACAACTGCTCCACAATTGTGACTGACCTCACGCTTGTACTGTTTTTTGTTGATCAGTCAGCGTGGACTAAACAGCAAGAGAAAATAAATGTACACACATAAGAAGGAATTGCTTGGGCAATGGGAGTGGGGAGGGAGGGGGTGGGAGGTGGAGGTAGGGATGGCAGACTGTTCTAGCTTATGATACAGCAAGGCCAAACGTTGCATTTCCTGTTGAAAAATCAACTCCTTCCCTCCCCACCCCCCTTCCCTCCTTCCTTCCCTCCTTTCCTCCTTGCACTGATACGGTATGTGCATTGATGCCCACCAGCTGACGCACCCCAACCACTCACTCATCCCTCCTCCCCTGCTCAATCGCCATATCAACACACAAGAAAGCTCTCCTCTCCCCCTTACACACTCCACCTTGGCATCTATCCCCATGCAGTTTCCCTAAGGAAAATCAGGCAGAGTCTCCTGTCCAACACCTCCAGGGCCCCAGACACATGCGGCCTCTCCGTAACAACACACACACACACCACGCATGCTGTCTTGCCTTGCGCTGCGTCCCTTGTTTTCTAATATGCACCCCTTCCTCCTCACTCCGCCTCCCTCACTCCTCCATCCTCACTCCACCTCCGTGGGGTCTATTCCCATGCGGATCCCCTTGGCAAAGTCGTGCAGATTCTCCAGCACCGCCACGGCTTCAGGCACGTGCAGCCTGTGTAGTCATAACCACACACACGCACACGCATACACACACACACGAGGGCTCTCCTCCTCCTTTCTCACTCCACCTCCGCCGCTTCTCGTTTCTCACTCCACCTGCTTGGCATCTATCCCCATGCAGATCCCCTTGGCAAAGTCATGCAAATTCTCCAGCACCTCCAGGGCTTCAATTTAGGCACATGTGGCCTTTGTCGCCGTGACCACACGCACACACAACAGAGAAATCTCCCTACCTCCATCCTCACTCCACTTCTTTGGCGTCTATCCCCATGCGAATCCCCTTGGCAAAGTCGTGCAGATTCTCCAGCACCTCCAGGGCTTCAATTTAGGCACATGTGGCCTTTGTCGCCGTGACCACACGCACACACAACAGAGAAATCTCCCTACCTCCATCCTCACTCCACTTCTTTGGCGTCTATCCCCATGCGAATCCCCTTGGCAAAGTCGTGCAGATTCTCCAGCACCTCCAGGGCTTCAGGCATGGAGGGGCGGTCGGCGGGGACTGTCTGGGTGCACTGCAGGGCGAGCGTGACGACGCCCATGATCTCGTCCTCATACAGCAACGCGTCGTCTATCCTCTCGTCCACAAAGGAGGCTACAGTGTGCATCCCCACCCACCTGCGGCACGGGGGGATGAAGGGCGGAGAGGGAGGGAGCGGTTTTGTGGGAATTGGGGGCTAAATGAAGGAGGTGTAGGAGGGTTGATGGTGTAAAAGGAGGGTTGATGGGGAGGGAAGTGAAAGAGTGAATGAAGTAAGGCACAGCACTCGTTGGAAACAGAACAGCACGGACACAGAAAGCTTGCGTTAGCCTGTTCGATTGATATCATCCTCATCCAGCATCTGCCATGAGGAGTTCACTTTTGAGAATTCTCAAAAGTGAACACTACACAGCATGCACACAGAAAGCTTGTCTTAGCCTGTTGATTCGATAGCATCCTGATCCACCATCTGCCACAAAACATCCTCCTCACCTCATCAGTATCACATGCATCATCACCACCACCATCAGCACGAGTCATCCATCCACCTCATCATCACCATCCACCTCATCATCCCCATCACCCGCATCCTACCTGGCGAGCCCTCGTTCCGCCACGTCACTGTCCGTCGGAAGCTTCCCGGTAATCACCTGCAGCACCAGCACTCCGAACGCAAACACATCGCTCTTAAACGACAGCCGCCCGCGCTGCGAGTACTCGGGCGACAAATACCCCACCGTCCCAAACACACTCGTGCTCATATGAGTCCGGCTCGCATCCGCCTCCCTCGCCAGCCCAAAATCCGCAACCTTAGCTTCCAAATTCTCATCCAGGAGAATATTCGCGGGCTTCATATCTCGGTGAATGATCCCTGGGGTGCAGTCCTGGTGCAGGTATTTGAGGGCCCGTGCCGTACCCTCTAAGATGTTCCTCCTTACAGCCCACCGCCGCATCGGCGAGTCCTTGCCCATTTCGCGTGCCAAGACCTGGTCTAGAGAGCCGCCCGGGAGGAAGTCGTAGATTAAGAGGCGCTCTTGGGCGGGCGGCGGGGAGAGGTATGCGGCGACCAGGACTACCAAGTTGCGGTGGCGGACGTTGCCGAGGGTGTTCATTTCCGCTTCGAATTCCCGCTGCCCCTGGCTGCTTCCCAATGCCAGCCGCTTTATCGCGACGGACCTGCCGTCCTGCAGTGTGGCTCTGAGTGAAAGGGGAAAGGGGGTGTGTTTGGGGAGGGGGGATGGGACACAAGCAGGGGCATGGGCAGAGGCAGGGGAAGGGGCAGAGGCAGGGGCAGTGGGGACGGAAATGAGGGAGAGGTATGCGACTAGATCTACTAAGTAGCCGAGGGTGTTCATCTCGGCTTCAAATTCCCGCTGGCCCTGGCTGCTGCCTAGTGCCAGGCGCTTTATCGCGACGGACCTTCCATCCTGCAGTGTGGCTCTGAGTGAAAGGGGAAAGGGGAAAGGGGGTGTGTGTTTGGGGAGTGTGGTAGTGGGGGGGGGGGGGTGTTGGGGAGGGAGAAAGGGCAGGGGCAGGGGCAGGGGGAATAGGAATGAGTGAGAGGCGGGGAGAGGTATGCGGCGACTAGGACTACTGAGTTGCGGTGCCGCATACTGCCGAAGGTGTTCATTTCCGCTTCAAACTCCCGCTGCCACTGACTGCTTCCCAACGCCAGGCGCTTTATCGCGACGGACCTTCCATCTTGCAGTGTGGCTCTGAGAGAAAGGGGAAAGGGGGTGTGTTTGGGGAGGGAGGATGGGACAGGAGCAGAAGGGTATTTTTGAGAATTCTCAAAAATACCCTTCAGCTGTTTGGGGAGGGGGGATGGGACGCAGGGCACGGGGCAGACGCAGGGCACGGGGCAGGGGGGGTGGGAATGAGTGAGAGGGGGGAAGGGGAGAGGGGCGAGTGGGTTGCGGTGCCGCACGTTGCCGAGGGTGTTCTTTTCCGCTTCAAACTCCCCCTGCCCCTGGCTGCTGCCCAATGCCAGGCGCTTTATGGCCACTGCCCTTCCATCTTACGGGGGGGCCTGTGGGCGGGGGGGGCAGAGGGATGGGATGGGGCGGGGGATAGGATGGAGCGGAATGGGGCAGGAGCATGGGGTGGAAATTGTTTTGAGACGTCTCAATTCAGTCGCAATTACACATCTATCACCATCAGCTTAAAGCCCAGCTTCTCAAACACCAGCACCGCGACACTAGCTAACATGGGTAACAGCTCGTTACCGCTTGTTACCTCTCATTACTACTTGCAACCAGCCGGATCTCACCTGTAAACGGAGCCAAAGCCTCCTCGGCCCAGCAGGAACTTGTTGCTGAAGTCTTCAGTCGCATCCACCACATCTGTCACGGTGAGTTTAAAGCCCAGCTTCTCAAACACCAGCATGGTCCCCCCGTCCAGGCTCGGCCCCCGGCGCCGCGCAAACAGCCACAGCCACAGCAGCACCAGCAGCACCAGCAGCGCCGCCACAAACGCCGCACAGCCCAGTGCAATCCCTGCAATCGCTCCGGGAGAGAACCCCCCTGTGCTCTCATAGGGTGCCACTGGGCAGGAGGCATACCCGAACCCTCCGCACAGTCCCAGGTTGCCTTGTAACGCGGATGCAGACAGGGGAGTGCCGGTGCCGGTGGTGTTAAAGGGAATTTGACCTAGGAGATCGTTGTAGGAGAAATCAAGGGCTGTAGCAGAGGTATTAGTGTTGGAAAATCCGTAGGGGATAGCACCAAAGAAGTGGTTATGAGAGAGGTTCAAGTAGAGGAGGCGGGGGAGGAACGGAGGGGCTAACTGCGGAGGAATCGGGCCGTTGAAATCGTTCCTGCTAACGTCCAGAGAGGTGAGAAGGGAGAGGGCGCTGAGTTCTTCTGGGAGGAAAGATGAGAGGTTATTCCCGCTGACACTTAGCGAGCGGAGCACCTGCAGCTGGCTAAGTGTCAGCGGGAGGGAGCCCAAGAGGCGATTGTCTGACACGTCGATAGCCCGTGCTGTCGTCAGGTTTCCGATGGCGGCCGGAACGGGACCTTCCAGGAGGTTTTCGGCGAGGCCGAGGGTGAAAATGGGGGAGGGGCGAAGCTGGGTGGTGATAGTATCGAGCGTGCCTGTAAGGGAGTTGTGGGAGACGTTGAGGGATTGGAGTCTGGGGCAGGGAGAGAGGGAGGGGAAGAGGAGGGGGCCTGAGAACTGGTTGGAGTCGAGGAGGAGGGTGGTGAGGGAGGAGCATTTGCCTAGGAAGGGAAGAGGGCCGGTGAGACGGTTGAGACTCAGAGAAAGGTACTGGAATGCTGGTGCCTTCTGTTGCGGTGCTGCTGCTGCATCAGGTGCTGCTCCTGCTCCTGCTCCTGCCGCTCCTCCTCCTGCTGCTGCCGCTACTGCTGATGGTGTTGATGCTGCTGCTGCTGCAGCTGCCGAAGCCGATGGTGGTGAGTTTTGTTCAGCTGGCCTAGCATCGCCCAGAAGGATTTTGGGCAGGTCCCCGGACAGAGAGTTGTTGCTCAAGTCTAGGGCTGTCAAGGACGGGCAGATAAACCCTGCCGGAATCCTGCCCGAGAAGGAATTGTTCGCCAGGTAAATCATCGACGGGCAGGATTTGAGCTCCGGAAGCTTCCCGGAAAGCTGGTTGCTGCTGGCATCCAGCACGCCCAGCGTCACAACATCTCCAATTTCCGCGGGTAAATTACCCTCGAAGCTATTGTTCATAAGGTAAATCTCCCCCACCGACGTCCCTGCCAGGGACGTGAAGAAACCCGACGACAGCTGCCCTGAGAGTAAATTGTTGGACACGTCGAGCGAGTAAAGCAAGTAGCAGGACGAAAGGTCAGCAGGAAGACCACCAGTGAACCGGTTTGAACCGAGCTGAACCAGATACAAGGACATGCCACAGCCGTTCTGCAGTGGCAGGGGGCCCGAGAGCTGGTTGTGGGATAACGAAAGGAGGATAAGGTTGTTGAAGGACGTGAGGAAGGAACCTGCTTGGGGGATTGGGCCGGATAGGCTGTTGAAAGAGAGGTCCAGGGCTTGGAGAGACGAGAGGGATGAGAGGGATTCGGGCAGTGGGCCGGAAAGTAAGTTTCGGTGAAGGTACAGGCCTGGGTATGGGGCGACGAATGGGCCGTTCCCGAGATTTGTCAGCTGCCCGAGCTCGGATGGCAAGCTGCCCGAAAGGGAGTTTTGCCCGAGATTTAGATTCACGAGCGTTTTCGCGAGCCGGGATATCTGTGGAGGAATTCCCCCTGAGAAATTGTTCGCCTCCAGGTTAAGATTCGTGAGGCGGGAAAGCGATGCCAGGGCAGTGGGTAACTCCCCAGACATTAAATTATACGTAATCTGTAAGTGCCTAAGGGAGGAGAAGAGAGAGATAGAGTCTGGGAGGGAACCGAGTAGCCGGTGGCCTGTGAGGGAGAGGACTTGGAGGGAGGAGCAGGCGGTGAGGTGGGTGGGAAAGGCGCCTATGAGCCCAGCCATTTCGCGGTAGTCGCGATTGCTGGAGAGAGAGAGGTTGGTGAGGGCTGTGAGGGCGGAGAACTGCAGGGGGATGAGCGGGAGACTGGGGGAACTGGGGGAACTGGGAAGAGTGGGGGAAATCTGAAGATTAGATCTGCTGCTGCTGCTGCTGCCTCCGCCGTTGCTGTTGCTCACACTGCTGCTGCTGCTGCTGCTGCTGCTGCTGCTGCTGCTGCTGCTGCTGCTGCTGCTGCTGCTGCTGCTGCTGCTGCTGCTGCTGCTGCTGCTGCTGCTGCTGCTACCAGCCACGTCACCGCTGCTCCCCCCGCCACTCGCCGCACCTGATCCGTCCCAATTCTCCTCCAGAACGGACCTCCGGGTGAGCATCAGCACGGGCCTCTGGTCCAGGTCCGGGCCGAACCAGGTCATACTCAGCCCCACCACCCTCCGCGCCCCACCAGGGCGGGCGGGGGAGCAGGTGACGAAGCGCCAGGCGCAGAGGAAGCTGTAGGGGTCGGGGGAGGAGGCGGAGGAGGCGGAGGAGGAGGAGGAGGAGGAGGAGGAGGAGGAGGAGGAGGAGGAGGAGGAGGAGGAGGAGGAGGAGGAGGAGGAGGAGGAGGAGGAGGAGAAGGCGGAGCGGGGAACGGTCCATGAGGCAAGGAGATCATTAAACACGATGACGGACGCCTTGAAGGCCAGCAGCGCGTTCAGCTCCGCCAGGGCTTGCGGGTCAGGGGGGGGAGCGGAGGAGGACGTGGGGGAAGACGGGGCAGCCTGCGATGAACCTCCGGTTCCTCCGCTTCCTCCTGTCCGCTGGTTCACCTCCAGCTGGCTCCTCATTGCGCCTACAGCCTCTCCCGTTCCTCCTGCTCCTTCGTCTCCTCCGTCCCCCCCCGCTAATTTTTCCCCTCCTGCCCCGGCTGCTGCTGCTACTGGTTCTGATTTGAGAAGGCCCACTGCCCGGCTCACGCCTGCCACCTCCCTCAGCGAAACCCCCCTGTGGCCGCCGGACGGATACGCGGAGCCCGCGTCATCCTGCTTTCCCTCGACAGGGAAACCCGCCGGGACTTCGCCAGGGGAGCTCGCTCCGAGTTCCCTCAGCGAAACCCCCCTGTGGCCGCCGGACGGATACGCGGAGGCCACATCACCCTGACCCTCGACAGAGAAACCCGCCCAGCCTTGGACGTGATTACTTGCTCCGACTTTCCTCAGGTGTGCTGCCAGCCGAAACTCATCCTCGGGAATGCACGCGCCCCCGCCCCCATCCTCCTCCTCTTCTCTGACATTCCCCAGGAACGCGCCTGCCTCGAGGAACAGCGTGTGCGGTGGACAGTGGTGCAGCGAGGCGAGAGCCTGGCTGGAGCAGCGGAAGTATACACTGGAAGGCGGCGGCACACGAGGGAGGCGAGGGGGAGAGAGAGGAGAAACGGGGAGGATGGGAGAGGAGGGAGGGAATGAGAGGAGGGAAGGAATGAGAGGAGGGAGAGGAGCGGATACTTGAAAAGGGGAGGAGCAATAAAACAACAAAAAGGGTCGTGAGAACATAGAAGGGCATTTATGTCAGGCTTTTTCGTGATAGGTTTTGAATCGCGCTGTCACTGGAAGGGGATGGAGACTTCTCAAACGTCTGAAACGCCGACTTACCTGTACGAAGGGTTGGACAGGGGGTCTGCGTTGCTCTTGAGAATTCTCAAAAGATGTCTGAAACGTCTGAAACGCCTGAAACGTCTGAAACGTCTGAAACGCCTGAAACGCCGACTTACCTGTACGAAGGGTTGGACAGGGGGTCTGCGTGAAGGCCGTCCGAGAGCCCTCTGCACCAATCGTCGCTCTGGATTCTGTCGTGGAGAACCTGCTGACGTGGAAGCATGAAGACGCAGGGGAGGAAGGGAAATGTTGCGGTTTTCAAAAAGGGATTTAAGCCGAGAAAATACAAGGAACACGGCTGGACGGTTAGGATGTAACCTATTCGTGAGGCGTTAGGGTGCAAACCATGCAGACATCCGCTACCAAAAAGGCGGCGAGACTATTCTATCGGCGCGAAGAGACGAACCTTGAGTTGACTCAAGGTCGGCCGGGCAGAGACCCTAGACGATTTCCGTCTCAACCTCTGCGCGTCCAGCTTCTCCCGCAAAGCGCGAGCCCGCTCCCTCAAGGCTTGGTGTTGAGAGACTGAATCTAACGGCTCTAGTGTTTCCAATGGCTTCAACGGTTCTAATGGCGGTTTATGTTGTACTGATGTTTGTGATGGTACTCTCTGCTGGTGCTGCTGCTGCTGATGCTGCATCTGCTGCTGTTGCTGATGCTGGAGTTCCATTGACGAGGAGAGAACGGCATTGGTAGATGAGATTGAGAAGAGGATCAGTAGGGAGCAGCAGCAGATGAGAGACAACAGGTGCCGAGACCGTCTGTAACGAGAGCCATGCTGTAGCTTTACGGTTATGGCGTTTCGCGACATGATGCGAGTCGCAGCTACCGAAGGACTTCAACAGGAACTAGGTAGGAGTTGGCAAAAAAAAAAACAGACGACGGACGACAGGCAGAACACCTCGTAATGATGCACCTCGTGATGATAAGATGTTGGCCACTAGGATGTACACGGAACGTCAGGCGCTAATGGCAACGCGACACGCTACTGTGAAGGCGAGGACATTTCCAAATAAGCTAGAAACTTCTGGGCTTGGTTTCTGAACAACGAATAGTCAGAGTAAGATGTTTTTTTCGACGCAGAGGTGAAGTGTCTCTGAAAAATCCATCGCCTAGACATTCCAACGCCTCGCCTCACTTTTCCGACTCGCCGGTTTCACTCTGCCCCTTGGTCCCTCGACTCGCATTCCAACAGAAGCTACTATAAACAGAAGCTACTGTCACCATGCCAACCAAACATTCCTAGTGTAGGTCTGCAGTCACAGCTTTCAGTACACGCTGGGGTTCTCTGGTGCCCAAAAGTGCACTTCCAGTGGTTAAATGAGATGATATGCGCGTCAGAATGGTTCATTTGCATTCTAGATGGGTTGGGACACCGTTTTGAGAATGCTACCTCCACCCCTCAAACCCGCTCTCGAACCTGGTTGCTTCAGCTAGGCCAACCGAAACCGTCAGGTTAGAACGGAGCTGCTGCCAGGCCCAACGGAAATGGGGTTCGCCTGGGGGAACAGAGCTGAAGAGCAGACGCGAAACGGAACGCAGAACCGCCAGCTAGGACTGTTGCTCGCAAGTCAACATGCCCACTCGTTGTTTTTGTCCTGTTTGTCGGTTCAGGAGGAATCGCAGCTGTCCGTGAGTTCTTCAGCTGCATGTGAACCGTCGATTCAGGGAACTGCACACCGCAACGGAAGTCGTGCATTGTGGACTGATTCGACCACCTGTAATTCGCTAACCAGCACTTCATTTGTGTTAAAATGAACTTCGTGCTCTTCTTTATAAAAAAACCCAGTATGGTTCCACATGCAAATATACAATATTTACCATGACCCAGTTTGATGCTTTCTGACAATGGCTTCACATTCAATAAAGCATGAGTAGCTTGCAAATGCGACGCACTTGTTTTCCCTGTTGCCGTTCTCGCCTCAACGAGCAATTCTTGTGGTAGCATGCTTACGGTTTTCGGACGACGGCGACAGTTTCTTGGCCATTTGGCACGATTGAAGGCGGTGCACAACGAGACACTTCCAAACCGTTTGGCATCATCTTTAGGCTTCCTTGCACGTGCATGTGGTCAGCTTCAGTCGGACGAAGTACTGCTTCGATCTGGCGTACTCTTTACGAGCATTACGCTTGAGAACAATTACCAGATAGACCAGCTGATTCGTACGAACAGCTGCTGCGCATCTGCATCGGACTCTCACCTACTCGCTTCAGCACCGTCCGATCATGCTTCAGAAGGTATCCACGATCCTTCCAGAGCGTCACGACCCATGGCAGAAACCGAGAATGCGATGATAGATTCAACGTTGGCACCATCCCCGACATTAGCTTCCTCGTTTCCAACTCCTGTAACCCCACTTCCTCCTCCAGAATCTTCCTCAGTCGAGACCCAACGAGCTCAAGCAGCCGAGGCAGCAGCAGCGGCCGGCATCTCAATACACCCGGACATGATTCTGTTGGAAGACGACTGGCTGATTGCCGTGCAGAAACCGCCAGGAGTGTAGCGAGCACATCCTATCAGCCGTGGGTGCCATGCTGATCATGCGAGACCGAGCTACTGACGCCAAACGATCAAGTGCTGAAAGCGTGAACGAGTCGCAAGTGCCATCCGGTGTACCTGTCATCAGAGAGCTTCCAGAGCAGAGCACACGTCCTGTGGATGGGAAGACGGCATTGGGTGTGGAGAACTTAGCAACAGAAATGCAGGGTTCGAATTCCACCAGCAGTACGCCAGTTGCAGCTGGCAGTCAAACGGAGTTGTCACCCACGGGGTTACCAGCTTCCACCCCGTTTCTGGTGCACAGATTGGATCGCGACACCAGCGGTGTGCTGCTGCTGGCCAAGACCGCAAAGTCAGCTGCCACTTTAGGGAAGGCGTTTGAGAGGAGGGACGTCAGCAAGTCATACTTGGCTCTTTGTGCTCTTTCAGAAGCCTCTGCCCTTGCACCCAGCGGGGATCCTCGCAGAATGACAGGGACAGTTGGCCCTGTTTGTGTTTCCGCTTCTCCCCCTGCATCTCCCTCTGCTTCTGTGTCTGCTTCTGATGCAATTTTTGCCTCTGCCTCAACCTCTGCAGCATCTGCTGCGAGCCCTCCTCCGTGCAAGTCTTGCAATCTGAAGGCAGGCGACGAGATACTATCTCCATTTTCCAGCGTCCCAAAGTTGTCCCCAAGAGTCCGAACGGACTCTTTCTGGACGGATTCCGGACGTGCAGAAAAAGAGACTTTTTGGACCAAGGCCTGCTACATTCCGGAGTCTGTTTTAGGTCCGACCAAAGAGTCCGCGAAGAGTCCATTTGGACAATACGAAAAGCGAAAACTAGTAGTTTTGGAAACAGGCCATGGCAGATCACGGCACGGGCTATGGCGTGTGTATGATGTGAAGGATATCGGGAGGAAGCTTCCTTGTGGGTCAAGGGTACGGGACATGCAAACGAAACTGGTGGTTCTGGCAGTGGTAAAGAGGATGGACTTACTCTCATCGTATGCAGAACACAAACGAACAGCTCAAGACCGTTGTGCAACTACTCCATACGCATCATACGCTGTGCTGGTTCGGGCCTTCCCCCATACGGGCCGTTCCCACCAGATTCGTCTGCACTGTCAGTTTGCGGGTTTTCCCCTAGTGGGGGATGTCAGGTATGGAGGACCAACGGAGTGGCCCATAGAAGGTAGAGTATGGTCGCATCATCTGTAGCACGCAGAGCGCTTGGATTTTCCACATCCAAGCACTGGGGAGCGGGTTGTTGTGCATGGTGTATTGCCTTCTTGGGCTCAGGAGGCCTTTCAAATTTCCAGCACATGCGATCTTCCTGATCATTAGTAGGCTTGGTGTGTGTGTTTGCATTGTTCAACAAATTTGCAAGTTTGAGAAAAAGAAGGTGGCTGTTCGTGTTTTTATGGTTGTCATTTCAGTTCTTGACAATGTTCAGTTCCTCTTGGAGAGTTTGAATACTCACAATGTAGCACAATTACGCAAGGAAATTGAGTGGGAACAGGAAGAGAAGAGGAAAGGAGGAATAACGTGAGGAGAAAAAAGGAAAGAAGAAGAAAGAAGGGAGGGAATAGGGAGAAAACACGGGGGTTTGAATCGTGGGAGTCTCTGATTTTGAACAAAAATTTCCCCCCAAATTAGCACCATCAACCCAGGCGCACTGACATGTGCAGAACATACTCAGTTTTAGATAGGTTCTCCTCGGCGCGAAGAATTATGAGGCGGTGCTATACTGTACTGTACTGATCTGAACTGTTTCTGTCTGGAGGGACAACCAGACTAGACAGCCCGACTCGTGAGAAACACGGTCAGGTCAGGCAGAGGCGAGTGCGGTTGGGGGAGCACTTCGGGTCGGAGCCACCATGGAGGTCTAGTCTGGAAACGTCAGGAAGAGCCCAAGAAGCTACAGTGAATCTGTCTCGGCTCGGATGGAGTTTTAGGGTTGGTGTTCTTTCTTCTCACGACGCCTTTTCATAAATTTAAATGGCCACTTCATCGGCAGGCCATTTCTCAAGAAAACTGTCACATTTTAGCGGCACAGCGTAGTACATAGTGCGACTATTTGTGCGACCAGTTCAACATTCTTCTTCGTTTCTGTGTATTTTCTGAAATCCTGCCTTAGGTTAGAGTAGCTGGTGTGACTACTTCTGTCACTTGATTCATTTATTGATTATTTTGCTATGGATGTAGACGAGTGTGCAGAAGCTTTAGGGAAGCCGATACGGAAGGAGCGGGAGGGGAGGAAGGAGTACCTGCTGTTTAGAGCGCTCAAATGGCAAGGCAATATATACAAGCTCGTAAGATTCTCACTTTCGTCTTAAAGTGCAGGTATGTCAGCTTAGGTTACTTCCAAGCGTTGAACTATGGTATATTAGGTTAACGTCCTTTGCATTCAGTGTTTTATCAGAGACAGCAAGAGTTGCGGATTTCCCTCCTCATGATAAACCTGCTGTCTGCAACTTCCATATCTTTGGGAACCGGTGTCATCGTAAGGTTATCTTTGGAAGTACGTGTTTAACACAAGCCGTTTCTTGCCATCCTGTTGTCTTCGTTTCCTTTTCAGGGAGACCCTGTCTTGGTGTGGTCGGATGAGAGCTTAAGCAAGACGGATAACGACAGCCAGGAAGAGCCAGTTATCAACGACGAACCTCCGCCATTTATTTGCATCATTCGGGTAAAACATTCATAAATCTAACCTTCCACTTTGTCATTAAGTATGAATTAAGGATTTCATAATTCTAATATTTGCTTCATGATATTCTGCAGGAAATACGCCAGCGAGTCAGAGCTGGTGCTCTGGCTCCTGTAGAAGTCGTCGGTCAGTGGATGTACTCCGTTCACGAGATTTCGGATGACAGGCGGAAGTTCCATGGTTTCAGCAGATCCTCCTGCTCATTATTACCCTACAACGAACAAGAGCTAGCGGATCGACGGCTCCTCTTCTACTCCTTTCACACGGATCCGTTCGACGCTGAAGCAATTGCTGGTAAATGCACCATTCATATGCTTCCACGAGCCAAGGGATTTCCTAAGGAGGAAGAAGCAGGGGGATTTGTGGTGCACTTCGTCTATCGCCATCTGGATGGACGGATCGTGGCCGTTGATGACCGGAGTAGGATGGAACGGGGAGAATGGAAGGAGGTTGAAGCGGCTCTGCTGGAAACCAGAATCAGGCTGAAGAAGGTGCAGAAAAACGATTCTGTCAAGTTGACGGGTTTGGTTCAGAGTAAGCGTGACAGGGAGGAACGGTCTGGAGAGGGTTTGGAATTTGAAGATGAGCGAAGTAGTAATGAGACGCTTGATGCAAGGATGGGTCATTCGGCAAAAAGAAGGCGGGAAGCTGATGTGGAGACTTCAGATTATGATGATGATGATGTTCCAATAGGAGCGAGGGTCAACAACGAGAAGGCGAAGAGAAGAAAAGTCGCCATGCAGAAGAATCCGTTGCAGCCCGATTCAACTGTTTCCATGCGTCATCCAGAGGCCGTCAGGAAATCTAATCCAGGAAGAGTGAAGGATGATTCCAGGCATTTCAAGCGTTTGAGGAAGATGAAGCAGCGAGTGGTAAGTGATGAGGAGGAGCAACAGGGGGTGCAGGAGATGCAGGAGAGTGAAGAGGATATTGGCGGTGGGGAGTTGGACGAAGACAATAGCAAGGATCGGAATACGTATGGTGTTTACCCAGGAGACCCAGGAGACTACTTGTGGAACCGACGAAGCAGGGGTGAAAGGCTGGATGAAGGAGGTGGTGCGGATGCAGCAACCACGAAGCAGCAGAGTAGGGATTCGGTAGAGCAAGTGCGTGGAGAGGCAAGGACGGCTGTGGCGGAAGGGGGAGCAGTGAAGAGGTCGGCGTCGTTTAAGAGAGGTGGGGAGGAGAGGGGAGGGAAGGAGGACGGGAGAAGTGGTGCTGTTGCCCTAGGTCGCCCTCCTTTTGTTGAAAGGGTAGAGAATGTCGGTAAGAGGGCGTGTTACACGCAGGGGAAGAAAGCGGGTGAGAGGGAAAGTGAAAGAAGGGGAGAGAAGGGAACAGAGAAGGATAGAGAGAAGGGTGGAGAGAAGGTAAGCGGGGAGACGGAGCTGGGGAAGTCACAGGTAGGAGGGAGGGTTCTTGCTAGATCACAGAGTGGAAAACGGTGCATGGCAGCCAGCAATGCACCTCGTAGTAGTGGTGCTGCTGCTGGTGCTGCTGGCACAAATGGCGATACCTCTCATGATCCTGCTGCGCTTGCCAGATCACACAGTGGAAAACGGTTTATGATGTCGAGCAGTGCACCTCGTAGTAGTGCTGCTGCTTCTGCCGCGGCTGGCACTGCTGATGATACCTCCCATGCGTCTGGTGCTGGCGCTGTTCCAGCCGTTGCTGGGAACGGTAATCTCAAGTCTCCAGCAGTAGCAGCAGGAGTCGCACCAGCAGCAACAGGAGGATCAGGAGCAGGAGCGGGGTCGCAGTCTCGGAGTTCTACAGCAGCAGAGATCCTGGAGCGCGCTGGTTGCTGCACTGGCATCCCCAAGCGGGACCACATGCTGGAGTTGCTGCTCTCCGCTCTTCTCTCCGCAACTTCCTCGTCCCCATGTGCCTCACCAAGGGCCTCTGCCGCTGCTTCCATG